>RPOG01002037.1:25716-111088 GCA_008086565.1 Thalassoma bifasciatum | reverse complement strand
CAAAAAAGGAAGAGGGGGGGTGCAAACATGTGGAGGAAGAGCTCAGAGGAAAACAAGAAGAAGACGGGAAACATACAGTGAGTGACATTCCTCCCATATCTCCACACAAAGCTCTCTTTCTGTGCAGGAAAAATGGGAAAACAAGGAGCGAAAGGAGGAGAGAGAAAGGGCAAAAGAGAGGAAAGATGGATCAGAGGGGGGGGGAGCAGGGGCGTGGGAGAGATTGATGAAGATGGATGAGGAAAAAAGCACAATGAGAATCAAAGATTAAGACATGGTCGGAGCTGAGGAAGAGTTAAAAGTCAGACTAATCTCATTTAGCGGACGCAGACTTCTCTCTCTCTCTCTCTCTCTCTGAGCCTCAAACGCTTCAGTCTGGCTCCAAACTGCATCTTCGACCTTTCTCCGGGGAGCTTCATTGACTTTAAACGCCTGCCAGGACAAGAGAGATGCATGTCGTCCTTTCAGGCCGCACACTATCACTGTGATCTTAATGTGACCTGGAGGACAGATGCTCAGGATAAGTCTGAAAGAGGGAAAACTATAAAAGACTTTAGCTCAGACTAAGTTCTTTTATCTCTCAGTTTTTCCAAGAAAGACGACTTTTTAAGATGCAGACAAGACCAAAGGAGGGGGAGACATGCATCAAAGGGTCAACTATGGTCTCACTTTTATATACTCCACACGCTTTGGTAAAAGTCACATCTTTATGACAGTGTGCTCATGGGAAATGGAGTCTTTATCCCAGAAAAACACAACCCACTCCAGCTACAGGTGTCACTGCAATCAACCCATAACAAATGGTTTTTCCCAAGTGGCAAACTCCAGTTGTGAAAAATCAGAGCAAAAAGCTGCAGTTCTTTGAGTGTCCACTAGGGGCTGGCTGCAAAAAGACCAAAAACCACACACTCCAAGCCAAAACGACCAATTTTTGCTACATTTAAAGCATGGGTCTTTGGTGCTGTTGCTGCCTGTATGATCCCAACATGACTCTCCAAGTTCTCCACAACAACAAGAAACACAAACCCAACAACATGAGAGATGGTTTGTCCTTTCCCTTTACTGTCAATTTGCTGCAAACAAAAAAAATTATTACACTAATTGTTCTGTTAGCAAGAGGCTTCCTTTATGTAGGGAGTGGGTCACCTGTTGGGCTTTTCTTTTTTTTTGGCTTTTTCTATCCAAATCACATTTTTAAATCACATATTGGGTCATTGTTGCAAATGGGGCTTTTTCAAGGCATTATATGCGACTTAAAAGTGGGCCCTGAGTTGGAAAAGGTTGGGAACTACTGCTCTAGAGAAAACCACTCTGAAACTGAAATTACTATCACGTTAAATGAATGCATATATATCACAATAGTGATGTTCGATACCACTGACTTCCTTACTTTCCTCACACATACTAGTTGTACCAATTAGACTGGATAACTAATAATTGATATATAGATAAAATGTTATTTTTTCTATTCTTATACATTTTTTTCTTAGTTTATCACAGTTCTTTTTATTGCAATTGCTCTTGATAATCCATCAAAAACTTCTCTATGTAATTCACTTAATTAATGAATTATCAGTTCACTAGAAACCCCACCTGAATAAATGTAGGAGCTGAAATAGCTCCATACATGACTCTGTTTACACTCAGTCATTGTGTTTTCAGACCGAGTGACTGCTGTGATTATGCATTATGAACTTATCCACGTGGAAGAAAAAGTAGTTCCCAACTGTGTATGATTTAAATGAGAGCTCAAAAGTTTTATTTCTTTCCAATGTGTTCCTGTTCATTTTTTAACATTACTTCAAATAAAAAAACAGTATCAAAAGTATCGATATTTTGATTTGAGAATTGATACTAGAGCATAAAGATCTGGTATAAGTCGTGTCGATGTTTCAGTATCGGTCTGCACATCACTAATGCAGAACACTGAGAGTAAGAAAGTTACTTATAGGAGCTTTAAATCTCCTCTTTCTATTATCTGGGACATGAAAGTTTCAAGCCTCACATCATGAATTCATCCCTGAAATCAATCTTTAAACGCGATCCTCATTCCCAGGAATTATCAATAATCTATTGTCAGAAAACAACTTTTTTTTCTCTCTGTTGTGTCTGAAACCTGCCGGCGTCCTCTCCTCTGTCTGTCTGCAGGTTGAGGAGCACAAAAGAGCTCTGAATTAAAAAAACACCAGATGGTTTCAGTCAACCTGACGCCTGCCAAGCGTCAGAGAAGGGGGCAAAAAAAAAAAAAAATCCTCCTACGCTCGTCTCCTAACTTTCCCTCCTCTCATCGCTTTCCCAGCCCGTCTATCTTTTCATCTCCACCTCTTTGTCTGGACTCTCCTCAGGATAAACGTTTCCTCCTCCTCTTTGATAAACCTGGACTGTCGCCTATTATCCCGTCTCTCTCCCTCATTCACGTCTCCTCGTCCTCCTGCCTCTTCTCGAGCAGGTTCTGGCCTAATTTGGGGAGATTTTCTGCCAAAACAATCCCAGGGAGAGACAAACGAAACAATGCAAACAACAGAAGGAGAGACAGGGACGATGTGTGTGTCTTTGTGTGTAAATGATGTTGCTACGAGGGGGTAAAGAGGAATTCGAGAGTAAACAGGCAAACAGGAATTCGGAGGAAGTTGGGAAGCGACAGATGCACCAAAGTTTGGAGAGTCTCACACAAGAGCTGCGAGAAGGAAAAATCACAACAGAGCATCGTTAAAACCTGAAAAGCTGATGAAATCCTCTCAGGAAGAAGCGTTGGAGGAGAGAACAAGAGCGTCTGATGATGTTATTTTAGTTTGCAGGAAGCTAAAAGAAGCATAAAGACGTCTGAGCAGCTCCGCATCTGTGATTCAGAAACACTTTTATTTCCACTCATAAGTCATTTGTGGATCCGCCCCATTCGCCCTCTCTGATCCCTGCATCACAAAACGAGGAATTCATGAAAATGAAGCGAGAAAAGCGAAGCGATTGCGTTGGCTCGAGCCTTAAACTGGCAAAATGTCACAGCCTCATGAATTATTAATCAGCTACAGCTTCAGGAAAGAATTAATAAAGCACAGAACAACTTCGCTTCCCTCCAGATCTGCTTTGTACAAGTTGGAGTTGGAGTGAAATAAGTCTTTAGAGAGGAGCGGCAGAAAACGAGTGACAAAAGTCTGCAGGAAAATTACTCTTTCTTTCATTTTGAAACAAAAGCAAATCAACATTTGGTGGATTTTCAGCCACAGCTTTTGTTCATCTTTGCACAAGAAGCTTCACGTATTATCCTCACGCTGCTGTTGAGTGACGGTTAAAATGCTCTGATGCAAACAATAAAGCAGCTGAGATGGTGGCGTGCACAAACAAAGGCACATACGTGTGTTTTGGTTCCCAACAATGCACTTTTCGCACCCATTTTCGCTCTCTAGAACTTAAGCACAAGTTTAGTTCCAAAAAGGGACCTTTAGCAACAATTGGTCCCTTTAGAAGGCACTGAAGTGCATGTCTTGGTACCCCAGAGGACACTTATGAACATATTTTGGCTCCCAAGAGGGCATTTTTAGCACCGATTTTAGCTGTGTTGCACTTATGCATAAGTTTGGTACCAAGGAGAAAACTTAAGCAACAGTTGGTCCCTTCAAGGGGAATTTAAGTACATGTTTTGGTACCCAAGAGAACACTTATAAAATATTTTGTCCATTTTGGCATTGAAAGCCTTGTTTTAGCTCACTAGCATTTTTGCTCAAGTTTAGCACCAAAAAAGTACCAAAAGGGGAACATTTGCAACAATTGGTCCCTTTCGAGGGAACTGGAGCGCGTGTCTTGGTACCCAAGGGGGAGTTCATAAACATGGTTTTGGCTCCCAGAGGGGCACTTTGGCCCTCATTTTAGCAATCTAGCACGAAAGCACAAGTTTGGTACCAAGGTGGGGACTTTAGCTACAATTGGCCCCTCTAGAGGGAACTGAAGTGCATGTTTTTGTACCCAAGAGGCTGCTTACGAACATGCTTTGGCTCCCAAAGGGGAACTTTGGTCCTTGTTTGAGCTCACTAACAGTAAAGCATGAGATTGGTAGATAGGAGGGACCTATAGCAATAATTGGACCCTTTGAGGGAACTGAATTTCATGTTTTGGTACCAAAAACGGCACTTATAAACATGTTTTGGCTCCCAAGAGGGTCCTTTAGCCTTTATTTTAGCTCTATAGCACTTTAGGACAAGTTTGGTGCCAAGGTAGGGAACTTAAGCAATAATTGGCCCCTTTAAGGGGTATTTAAGTACATGTTGTGGTACCAAAGAGAACACTAATGAACATTTTTTGGCTCCTAAAAGGGCACTTAAGCCCTTGTTTTAGTTCACTAGCACTTATGCACAAGTTTGGCACCAAGGAGGGAACACATGCAACAATTGGTCCCTTTAGATGGAGTTAGAGTGCATGTTTTGGCTCCAAGGAGACCATTTTAGCCCTCATTTAGCTTTCTAGCTCTTAAGCAAGATTTTGGTACCAAGGAGGGAAATTAAGCAAAAATTGGCTCCTTCAGAAGGAATATCAGTGCATGTTTTGGTACCTAAGAGAGCACTTTTAGTACCCATTTTGACTCTCTAGCTCTTTAGCACAATTTTGGTACCAAGGAGGGAAATTTAGCTATGATTGGTCCCTTTGGAGGGAGTTGGAGTGCATGTGTTGGTACCCCAGAGTGCACTTAAGAACATGTCTTGGCTCCCAACAAACAACTTTTAGCACCCATTTTAGCTCTGTCACACTTAAGCATAAGTTAGGTACCACAGAGGGAACTAAAGCAATAATTGGTTCCCTTAGAAGGAACTGAATGGCAAGTTTTGGTACCCAAGAGAATGCTTAAGAATAGGTTTTGGCTCCCAAAAGGACACCTAAGCCTTTGATTTTAGCTCTCTTGCACTTAGGGAAAAATTTGGTACCAAGGAGGAAACTTAAGCAACAATTGGCCCCTCTAGAGGAAACTGAAGTGCATGTTTTGGTACCCAAAGGGCACTTATGAACATGTTCTGGCTCCCAAAAACAGCACATTGCATATTTTGGCTCCCAAAAGAGCACTTTTAGCACCAATTTTAGCTGTGTTGCACTTATGCATAAGTTTGGTACCAAGGAGAAAACTTAAGCAACAATTGGCCCCTTCAAGGGGAATTTAAGAACATGTTTTGGTACCCAAGAGAACACTCATTATCATATTTTGGCTCCCAAAAGGGCACTTAAGCCCTTGTTTTAGTTCACTAGCACTTATGCACAAGTGAGGTACCAAGGAGAAAAAACATGCAACAATTGGTCCCTTTAGAGGGAACTGAGTGCATGTTTTGGTACCCAATACGGCACTTTTGAACACGTTTCGGCTCCCAAGAAGGCATAGTAGCCCTAAGTTTAGCTCTCTTGCACTTACGCAAAGGTTTGGTACCAAGGTGGAAACTTAAGCAATGATTGGCCCCTCTAGAGGGAACTGAAGTGCATGTTTTGGTACCCAAGAGAATGCATAAGAATCTGTTTTGGCTCCCAAGAGGGCACTTTAGCCTTTATTTTGTTTTTTTTTAGCACTTAAGCAAGATTTTTGGCACTGAGGAAGGAAATTTTGCAAAAACTGGCTCCTTTAAAAGGAATATCAGTGCATGTTTTGTTACCCAAAGGGCCCTTATGAACATGCTTTGGCTCCCAAGAAGGCACTTTAGCCCTTATTTTAGCTTACTAGCATTTAAGCTCAAGTTTGGTACCAAGAAGGAAACTTCAGCAATGATTGGCCCCTATAGAGGGAACTAAAGTGCATGCTTTGGCTCCCAAAAGGGTCCTTGTTGTATCTCTGTAGCACTTAATCACAAGTTTGATACGTTACTTTATTTGTACCGGTTTTGCAGCAAGATGGTGATGATATCCACTTTGACATAATGTCACCACACAAAACGATCTGAACACGAAACTGTTCAAAACAATCAAAACTGATGCACTTTTAAAACCCTGAAACCCTGAAAAGTACTCCAGCTCCACTAACCACAAATAAAAAGACAGAGGATATCATTTGAAAGATACCTCCATGGAAATCAATAAATTAAATCAAATAAAGGTAGCAATAGGAAAGACTAAGAACCGCGAGTAAGACCAAGATAAAAACATCATAAAGCAAAAAGACCAGATGAATAAATGATGCCGATAAAAAAGTACATGCAACGATCATGACAACTCAGCGATAGCAGCAGAGACAAAGCTGTTTCTAAATCTTTTTGTTCTACACCTTAGGACTATGAACCTCTGTCTGGAGGAAAGAAAGTCTAAAAAAACATTGAAGACCACTGATTTGAAGCCATAAAGTGTCATTGAAGAGTTGTTGGATGATGGTTGATTGTATTGTGTCTTTTCTTTCCACCTATATATGATCAAAACTTGCTGAAATAAAAGTGGAGAAAAGGAAATTTTTCCTCAAACTGAGATGAGAAAACTTGCAGCACAACAACCTGCACAACTGTATGTTTTGATTCCGAATCTGCATATACTGATTAATAACCTATCATATCTCTGTATTCTGATCTTACAGCTTCTCATCATCTTCCTCATTGTTCCCTGTGATTCTCGTGTTTAGTTGCTCCACTATCATCGACTCCTTTCTGGCTCCATGCTGCAGAAGTTGTATGAAATGTGTCCTCAGCTGCAGCCTGATAAACACCAACAGCTGAGGACGTTTAACTCTCTGCCCTGTTGCTCCCTAATCTCTTCTTAAAGCAGCGTAAATGTAAATGTGTTTACACTATCAGCACATGATGAAAGGATGAGGAGGAGGTGAAGTCTGGATGCAGATGGAGCTGTTAATGTGTACGGCTTTAACCTCTTCTGCTCCATGAGGTCGTTGATGATCATGTGACCTCATCAAAGTATAAACAGTAACGCTTAAGTGGAACATCAGAATGCTAATGAAAGTTTAGATTCTTCTCGTTTCAGTCTCTAAGTGTGTTTTACAGTTTTCTTCAGCAACAAAACGTAATTAGTGAACAAATCACTCTGATAGTGATCACAACAACTGGGACGTCCTACCTGTTTGGGGTCATTACGTCACATCCTGACGCCCGTACCCTGAATATTCACTCTCCTTTCCACCAGAGGAATCCAGAGTTCAAACATATCAAAAGTGTTGTTTCATCAAATTATTCCAAGTGGTGAAATTTCTCCTGTTAAGTCCGTTGTTTGTTCTCATCAATAACAGCAGCTTCACAGTCTTAGAGCATTTCCTCCTCAATGTCAATCTGAGAAAACTTGGCTTATTTTATTTCTTTAGACTTCCTCCCTTTTTTTTTTTTTTTTTTTTTTTTTTTAAGTTTCCATCCCAGGAGAGCTTGTGATAGACAGTAAGTGCTCCCTGTTTGACTAGCCAATAGTGCACAGTGGTCTTGTGTAATAGATCTATTCGAAGGTGGTTTATTGGCTAAAAAGCCTCATACAGTTACCAATCACCTCACCCTTCACAGGAAGTCAACTGTAGCCATTTACATCACGAGGCGAGACCTATTCATCGCCTTGCATCTTCATTCACATTCATGAAGAGGTACAATCTGTGACTGTGAACGTCAATATCGTGATTTTTGTTTAACCTTTCCACAAAGAGAGGAAAGTTTACTACAAAGAGGACACTGAGCACTGATGAAGCTGGTTTTATTTGCACAGAGTCTTCGGACGAGAGGGTGGTATTTGGTCACCTGAGACTAAAAACTCTCCAACTCCTACAAAGTTTTACCTAAAAAGCTCAAATTTCACACAGATGTAGACGACAAGGTGTAGAAGTGATGTGGTGGATGTTTTATGTCTGACATGAAGCATCTTGGTTGTAAAGAAAGAAGAGGAAAAGCACCTGATGTGGACTTTAGCCACATATAAAAACACGGCATTTTCTAAAACTAGAGACTTTAATCTTTAACTGAGGAGTCACTGATGAGTTTTGATTGTATGGTTCTTCAGTTATAAGCTCTAAAACATAGTATGATATACAGGACAGACTGAGGTGGGGTGTAAGGTGTTAAAGCTGAGAGAGGATGAGATTTCAGCTGACAGAAAGACGCCTGCAGAGTTTGAGCATGAAAGGAAGTGAACTACTAACCAGGCATGAATAATTGAGCACGATAATGTTGTGTAGCGCTGCGTTTCATTTAATATTTATCCAAACACGCTGCTGCAGATGACACAGAGATATTAAAAAAAAGCTGAATCAAGACAGGCAGACACTCCCTGAAGACACACACACACACACACACACACCTCATATATAGAGAGAGTCAGGAATGATCATTTCTTAAATCACACACACAGTAACACACATACCTCTGTCCTATTATGTAAGACATCATCATCACACCCTCGTCTGCCGTACACACACATCTGCCCACACACACACACCTCCACGTTCATACATGAAAACCCAGACACACACACTGACACACACACACACACATACTCGGCCCTGTTATCTGCTTTGTTTCCCTCTTACCTCTGCAGGTGTCTCCTCTCTTCCTCTGCCTCCTCTTTTCTTTTATCCCTTTGTCTCCTCTCTCTTTCTCTCTCTCTCTCTCTCTGTTCTTCTCTGTCTTTATGTCTTCTCTCTCTCGCCCGCTCGCTCGCTCGCTCGTGCCTTTTCTCGTGTCTTTTTCACACTGATGCTGCAGTGGTACATAAAACACACCCATCTCAGCTCTGCCTCTCCTCCCTCCCCTCCTCCCTCCCTGCTGCTCTCTGATTGGCTGCCTCTCAGGGATGACATCAGCCTCTTTCATTGCAGCCTCTCTTTCTCTCTCTCTCTCTCTCTCTCTCTCTCTGTATCCCCCTGAGACCTCCTGCCCCTCCCTTCTTCTTTACCTCCATACTACCCCCTCCTCCCCTCCTCCCCCTCTATTTTTACCTCTCTCCATCCCTCCCCGTCTCCTCTCTGTTCTGGTTTTCTTCTCTTACTGGTCGCCAGCTGGTTTGGAGAATCTCGCTGAATAAATCCTGCATTAAAGCGTCTCATTAAAGCAGCACAGGTCGAATAAGTGATTCAAACAGATATGGGACGGTTTGGGGCTTAGATATCGTTAAGAATCAGGAGGGAAATTAAAAATCCAGTCTTGTTGGAAACATTTTTACATCTTTTGTTTTCTGAATGGTGAGAAACAAAGAGAAATGACATCAGCAGTTACCCACAACATCTTCAGAGATGATGTAAACTTCAACCCACATAAAAACAAATTAAAGTCGACTCTACAATGAAAAAATACTTCTGATAACTGACCACAGAACAAGCAGATATTTTAATGCTGTTAATGTTTGAATTCATGTCAATGGTAGTATATAATAAAGATTTTTTTTGCATTTTTTTGTGCAATTATTTCCAGGTCCCCATCTTCTCTGTTTTTAAACAAACTCATTGTAGAACATGAACAGTTACATTAATTACAGCACAACAACTGGGACTGATTTTTACACATTTTAACCCCTATTACCTTCTTGTTTTCACACTTTTGGAACATACTTTGACACCTACTCACTATTTTCCAACTTCACTCCAATCTTTTTGACACTTCTAGACCATTTTTTGCTACAAGCTGACTGTTTTCCAAGTATCTGTTTTTCAACTTTCTTGCCATTTTTGTTGACTTTGACAATTTTTTACCAATTTTCACAGGTTTTTTTTGTCATCTTTTTCACCATTTTTGCTACTTTATGAATTTTTTAAAGTTCCCTCACAAACTTTCCAGCTAATTTTTGTTACTTTTTGACCATTTTAGTCACTTTTTTCTCTTTTTTTCTGCTACAGTAGACCATTTTCTGCTACTTATTGATAATTTCCAGATTTTATCTCGATTTAAATGCCTTTTTTTTTTTTTTTTTTTTTTTTTTTTTTTTTTTTTTTTTTTTTTTTTTTTTTTTTTTTTTTTTTTTTTGCTTTTTTGGCATTTTTAACTACCTCAAACTAAGTTTTATAAACAACTGGGACTGATTTTTAAACATCTTAACCACTTTTACCTCCTTTTTCACACTTTTTGACACCTACTCACTATTTTCCAAGTTCACTCCAAATTTTTTTGTTACTTCCAGACCATTTTTTGCTACAAACGGACTATTTCCGAGGTTATTGTTTTTCAACTTACTTGCCATTTTTGTTGACTTTGACCATTCTTATCACTTTTCACTGGTTTTTTTTTGTCACCTTTTCCTCCATTTTTGCTACTTTCTGAATTTTTCTAAGTTCCCTCACAAACTTTCCTGCTAATTTTTGTTACTTTTTGACCAATTTTTTTCACCTTTTCTCTTTTTTTTGCCATCTAACGACCATTTTTTTGGCAATGAACTATCTATTTATTGAGTTGAATCCCAACTTTCCAGTCATTTTTAGACTTTCTTACTCTTACTCCAAATTTTTTGACATTTTTCACTCTTTTTTTGAAATATTGAGACCACTTTTTGCAACAAACTGACTATTTTTCCAAGTATCTGTTTTTCAACTTTCTTGCCATTTTTGTTGACTTTGACAATTTTTACCACTTTTCACAGTTTTTTTTGTCATCTTTTTCACCATTTTTGCTACTGTCTGAAATTTTAGAGTTCCCTCACAAACTTTCCTGCTAATTTTTGTTACTTTTTGACCATTTTAGTCACTTTTTTCTCTTATTTTGCCACCTGTGGACCATTTTCTTTTTGAAACGACTGACTATTTACAGAGTTTAATCCCAACTTTCTTTTTTTTCTCCACTTTTCATTGTTTTTTTGTCACTTTTTTCACCATTTTTCCCACTTTCTGAATTTTTCAAAGTTTGCACCAAATTTCCTTGCTGATTTTTGTTGCTTTTTGGCCATTTTAGTCACTTTTCACTCTTTTTTTTACTACTATAAGACCATTTTCTGCTACTTTTTGATTATTTCCAGATTTTATCTCAATTTAAATGCAAATTTTGTTGATTTTTTGGCATTTTTTACTACCTCAAACTAAGTGTTATTGCTACTCTTTGCTGTTTTTGCCTCTTTTTGTCTCTTTGGCTGAATAACTCTGGTGTAGAACAGAAAACATCTGCTGCAAAAACTGTAGCTGATATTTTGTCACATTTCAGGTTATAGAAATGTTGCACTGTCTGCGATTAGAATATTCCAACAGGACAGTTTGCGATTTTATCTAATTTATGATAAATTGACCTATTATCATTACTACCACACAACTATAAGATAACATTTGTGATGATAATAATAATAATAATGATTATTATAAAAATGATTATGGTTTACAAGTCTTTGACTCTCTACATCTGCTAGTTTGAAAATGACAAAGACAAATCTTTTGTCAACAGAATAGAAAAGAACCAATTACCAATGAATATAACTACATGAACAAAGTTGTATTGTAAAGAGAATAATATATGTAAATAAAATATGTAAAAAACATAACATTTGTAGGTTTTTGTAGCTGTTCTTTATTTTTGAGTCGTCAGGGTGAGTCGGCGTTTGAGTCCAGCTTGTTTTTATCTGGATCATTAACGGGAAACAAGTGGTCAGAGTGAAAGTGGTTCAGGAGAGTTTCTCTGCTCCGTCATTGTCTCTGTTCACCTCATTTGTTGTAAAATGTTCACACAAGTCGTGAAAGCTGAGTCTCCTGCTGAGAAGTGAATGTGTTCAGGTGAGATGGTGAAACTTAAGGTAAAACTTTAGGTCCTACACACTCTGAAACGGTCTGAGGAGCAGAGGCATGCACTTACACTTTTAAGGACAGGGATGAAAGAAAAAATAAAAAAGCAGAATGTAGTGTATTTGGTTCTCAAGAGGGCAATTCAGCATATTTTGGCTCCCAAAAGGGCACTTTAGCAAATGTTTGACCTGAAATGATAAATAAATGTGTTTTGGATCCCAAGAGAGGGCATCTGAGCATGTTTTGGCTCCTATGAAGGATTAGAGACAAGGAGATTGGTGTGGTTCACCAACAAGGAGGCAGCACATGTTATGACCCTGAAGAGGGCGCTTTAGCACAAGTTTGATACCAAAGAAGGCATTTCAGCAAATGTTTGGTTCCCAAAAGGGTCACTAAAGCATATTTTGGCTTCCAAAAAATGGTACTTAAGCATATATTTTGGCCCCCAAGAGGGCACTTAGTCACAAGTTTGACTTCAAGGAGGAAACTTAAGCAATCATTCGACTAATAAGAGGATACTTTGGTGTGTTTTGGCTCCCTGGAGGGCACTTTGGCACAGGTTTTAGCTCCTTTGAGGACTTGGGGATGAAGAAATTAGTGTGGTTCACCAACCAGGGGAGCACTTTGGCACATGTTTTGTTTCACAAAAGGGTGCTTCGACATACTTTGGATCCCAAAGAGATACTTGAACACATGTTTTGACTCCCAACATGGCACCTCAGCACAAGTTTGTCATCAAGAAGGAAACTTAAACAATCATCAACCTATAAGCAGATACTTTGTTGTATTTTGGATCCCAATAGGGTACTTAAGCACATTTTGGCTCCCATGAGGACTTGGGGATTAATAGATTAGTGTGGTTCACAAACAAGGAGTCAGTTTAGCACATGTTTTAGCTCCTATTAGGGCACTTCAATGCACATTTTGGCTCCTCAGAGGGCACTGTAGTGTATTTTGGCTCCCGTGAGCTTTGATTATCATGATTTAACCAGCCTAAAGGGCACATTAATGTGTTTTGCCAACCAGGAGGACACTTAAGCAGGAGTTTGACCTCAAGGAAGAAACTTAAGCAACCTTTCAACCCGTAAGAGGATACTTTGCTATATTTTGGATCTGAGGGGTGCACTTTAGCACATGTTTTAGCTTCAGCTAGAGCTTGGGGATAAGGAGATTAGAGTGGTCACCAACCAGGAGCTTGTTTCACACACATTTTATCTCCCGAGAGAGCACTCTAAAACATGTTTTGGCTCTCATTAGGGCACCTTAGTCCATTTTTTGGCACCCGAGAGGCCTAAAATAACACAAAATTGGTCGGTTTCCCCGTATAATTACACAAACTGGTTGATCCTACCGTGAATCACGTACAAAACCGAAGGTTCTTTCGTGAAATTCCACACAAAACCAAAGATCCTCCCGTCAAAACACGTACAACTTCTCACAGTTCTAACTACACTCTTTCTCTCTACGACTCCAAAATCCTAATTTATATTTAAACCCCTCAGAGAAAGTTGATCTTTGGGCTTTTTTACACCAGTGTGTAGTGATGGGATCTTACTGGAAGAACTGGCTGATCTGTGTTTGTGACGTATGAAGACTGAGTGTAGAGAGAGTTACCTCAGGTCACTTCAGGTCCTGCACTCAGACTTCTGCCCACATCTGCTCTTGCATCACTTCAGCTTCTCTTCTTTGGGAGGAGATTTCCAGCCTGACTCCTCTTCTTCCTCCTCCTCCTCCTCCTCCTCCATCTCTCCGTCACTAAAACAGAAATCCTGTTCTTCATGTCCAGACGATAAAGCTCAGTCACACTCATGTGGCATTTAGC
Organism: Thalassoma bifasciatum; assembly: GCA_008086565.1. Taxonomy (NCBI): domain Eukaryota; kingdom Metazoa; phylum Chordata; class Actinopteri; order Labriformes; family Labridae; genus Thalassoma; species Thalassoma bifasciatum. Next base: position 97,637 of record RPOG01002037.1, on the reverse strand, counting down.
TTTCTGCCAAACAGGGCAGGCCGCCAGAGCACAAAACCCCCACTCTGCTTCTTTTTTTTTTGTGTGTGTGTGTGTGTGTGTGTGTGTGTGTGTGTGTGTGTAAGCAGTGCATAAAGAGAGACAAACGTGTGAGGGCAGACAGATGGACGAGCAGAGTCTCTGTGTTGAAGGGTTTTTCTTTGGCAGGAGGAACGTGCGGCTGCAGCAGTACTGTAACAGTGACCGCTTTATGTGTGTGTGTGTGTGTGTGTGTGTGTGTGTGTGTGTGTTATCATACCCAGGCCTTTCTCCTCCTTTAACAGAAACATGCTCTGGCCCTGACAAACAGACGCCTCCATCACCGTCTTTCTCTCTGATCCAGAGCTATTTAACGTTGATCCATCGCAGAACTCCTGAAACATTTGTCAGAAAACAAACAAAACATTAAATCACAAACAGTTACGTCCATTTTCCAGGAACATGTTGTGCTATTTTGCAACAGTAGAGTCACAAAGTCTGCATGATTTTTCTGCAGAATTTAACAACAACAGGAAACAAGAAGAATACCTGTGAAAGTTCATGGAGTCTGTTGCTTCAGTGGGATCATATAAGCTGCTGCTGAGATATTTAAACAGAAAGAACAGAAACAAAACTCTGGGCCAATCAAAAACGACCTCAGCTTTTCACAGAGAAACACTCGTTTAGATTCAAATCAAAAAATAAATAAAAACAAGTTGCTGAGATTCCAAAAGAAATGAAAAGTTCATCCTTATCCCTTTTATCTAACACTCAGAAGCTTCTTTTGTCTCCTCCTCTGTTGACTCAGTTCACCTGTGTTCACACCTGCAACCAATCAGCAATCAGGACAAACTCAGAGCCCTGTATTCAAACATTTATGGAGTTTTTTCTCTGAGTTCTGGTTTCAAATTTATTTAAGTCTATTTTCTACCAGCAAGACAATAAAAATGGAAAAAATCCTTCATTAAGATTTTATTTTTGTAAAGTCAAATTTTTGAGATAAAGGGTCAAAGACAGTCAGAATGTCAAAATATGATTAATTTTTAGCACAAGGATTCAGCTTTTGCCCCAATTCATTTCAAAATCTTATTTATTTTAGTTCAAAGTTTCAACTTCTGCCCCAAAATTTTGATTTTTAAATTCAAAATTTGATTCTTTTTGCACAAATTTCAACTTCTGCCCTAATATTTCAACTATTCATCCCAATTATTGATCTTTATCTCAAAATTTTGACATTTTAATCTCATAATTTTGAAATTTTCATCCAAAAAATATTGACTTTATATCATAATTTCGCCTTTCATATCCTCAATTCATGATTTTTATCCTCAAAATTTTGACGTTTAAATTAAAATTAGTTTTTTCTAGCACAATATATCAACTTTTGCCCCATAATTGTCTGTTCATCTCAAAATTTGGACTTAAAAACCCAGAATTTTGACCTTGACATCTCAACTTATTGACTTTTTTTTCATAATTTTGACATTTTCATTTAAAAATTTCAACTTTTGCCCCAATAGTTTTACTATTCATCTCAAAATTTTGTACTGTTTTTTAAAGTTTTGACATTTTCATCTAGTTATAAGTTTGACCTCTCATCCAAAAATTATTGATTTTTTTATGTCATAATTTTTTATATATTTCAAACTATTGACTTCAATCTCAAAATTTTGATGTTTTTATTCAAAATGAGATTTTTTTTTCAGCACAGTATTTCAACTCTTTCCCCCATAATTGTCTATTCATCTGAAATTCTGGACATTTATCTCATAATTTTGACTTTTTAATCCCAAAAAATTGACTTTTTATTTCAGAATTCTGACATATATATCTCAAATTAATGTCCTTTATCTAAATTTTTGATGATTTGATTCAAAAAATGATTTCTTTATAGCACAAAATTTCAACTTTTGGCCCATAGTTTTGTCTGTTCATCTTAAAAAACGTTGACTTTATGACTCAAAATAAGACTTTTTAGCTCAAGGCTTCAACTTTTGCCCCAATATTCTGACTATTTACCTCAAAATTGGACTTAAATATCAGAATTTATTGACATTTATCTTATAATTGTTACTTTTTTATCTCAAAATTTCGACTTTTAAACCCAGAATTTTGACGATGACATCTCAACTTATTGACTTTTTTCTCATAATTTTGACATTTTCATTTAAAAATTTCCTCTTTTGCCCCAATATTCTGACCATTTATCTCAAAATTGGACATTAAAATCACAATCTATTGACATTTATCTCATAATTTTTTCTTTTTCATCTCACAATTTTGACTTTTAAACCCAGAATTTTGACTCTGATATCATACATTATTGACTTTAATCTCAAAGTTTTGACTTTTACACTACAATTTGATTTTTTTTAGCTAATATTTTCAACAAATTTCTCCTAATTTTAGCTTATCTCATAGTCAGTCAGTGATTTTTTATCATCTTAAACTCAAAATGGTTCTTCCGTTTCTTGACAGTTGGTTTATTACTTCTCACTCAGTCTAAGTAATGTCACGTCATCTCATTCACTGCAGTTGGTAATTTATAGATGTTTCCGATGAGGTTTTAACTTTTCTTTATGTTAAATCTTCATAACAGAGATGGCAAAGCTTTGTTTTCGTGGGGCAGCTGCCACCCTAACCCCCCCGGGTAGATCCGCCCCTGCTTGTGGAGTTTTTTTCATCCATCTTTCTCTCGTCTATGCTACAAAAACCCCAAACGGAGTAAAAACCAACCACAGAGGTTTTCAGGTTCAGGGACAGCTCACGTCTTTCTCTCCGTCCTTTTCTCCGTCTCCTCCTCTTCTCATAATCGAGTTTCCTCTTCAGCAAACTGCAGCTCCATTATCTCCTCCACCCTTCCCTCCATCTTCTTCTCCATCTCAACGTCTTTGGCCACTTAAGGCCTGATTCACTTAACCTGTGTGTGTGTGTGTGTGTGTGTGTGCATGTGTGTGTGTGTGTGCACATGTGTGTGTTTTAGATGCAGTGATCAATACAGAAGATGAGGATCTCTCTCTCTTTCTCTCCCTCCTCCCATGTCCTTGGATCATGTCTGCCATTGTCTAGGACATGTCATCACACACACACACACACACACACACACACACACACACACACACTGGAGCATCTTCCTTGAATATGGAGACAGTTTACCGTAAGTGTGACTCAGCTTTTATGACTGGAATACTGAACACCGAAGAACTGCAGCACACACATCCCTCTCTCTCTCTCTCTCTCACACACACACACACACACACACAACTTAGAGAGATTAAAGACGACCTGTCATCTCCATTATCTCTACTGTGTGTGCGTGTGTGTGTGTGTGTGTGTGAGAGAGAGAGAGAGAGGAATGAGGAGGTGTTTAAGGGTTAACTCTTTAATTTAATTACACATCAGTTAATCCTGTGAGGAAATCAGAGCCATTAGACTTATGAATCCTCCTGTTGCTTCCTCCCTTTATCCTTCATGTAAAACACACACCTGCACACACACACACACACACACACACTTGAAGCCTGACCTCCACCTGATCCCACATGATGCAAATCCAGTTCCTCAGAATCAAGCGACTGATGGAAAAGTGAGCCGACATGAAGAACCTGAACTTAACCGGTCAACTTTTAAATTCTGAATTCTTAACATGAATTCTTAATAAGCTGTCAGAGGTCATGGGTGCTCCAGTGGGACAATGACCCAAAAAATACCTCAAACAGCACCAAGAAATGGTTTGTGACAAAGCTCTGGAGAGTTCTCAAGTTCATATTCTTCAACTGCAGTTTTTTTTGTGTTTTTCCATTGCACATCAAGGAAATATACACATTCAGGGGTGCTAATGCTTTTGTCCATGACTGCATCATGTCATTTTAGTCAGAGAGAACATACAGGAAGCTCAGTGAGTGAAGGCGCTGGAACTGGTCCCTTTTTTTAATAGATTATAGAAAACAAAAGTGTTTACAAGAAACAAAAGTGAGAAGATCACATCTTTTAACCTATTATTGTTTTGTTCCTTGTTCGTGTCCCTGCAGGTCAGCTTCTCATGATTTTCACAATAAATCATTAAAAACAGTCTCCTGTCAATAAAAGGGGGAAGATTTCCTTTAATTAAAGTCTGTTTCATAATGAAATATCAGTTTTCTCTCTGCTTTGAATCACATCAGTGAATTTAGACTGAGGTGGAGCCTCCGGTTTTTATTGACGGAGAAATTTAGACAAAGAGATAATAATAGTGATGATGTTATTGGAGAAGCTCAAGAGTCTAAAAATCAAACTGGTTAAGAGCAGGAATAATACACACATTTACAAAGAGGAGCCTGAGTTTCTGTGTGTTTATATGTCGCCCTCTGCTGGTTTGTCTCTGAACAGCATCACATCCAAGAAAACCACCAACACATGAAGAGAAACATCTGATTAATTTGTCTTTCTGGCTGTATTTTATTTTGAAAGGACTAATCATAAGAGCGTAGAACACAGGATAATGGCAGAGAACAGCCAGTGTTCCAGTTTAAAGAGCGACTCTGTTAAATGGAGACTTTCAGCCACATGTGTCCCTCACAGATTTCTTTAGACCGAGGCCAAAATATATAATATACAGTTACAACTGGTAACCGAAGAAAAAAGATATGTTGTCAATATGTGAAACTGTGGTGACAGAATTAAGGATGTTTTGCGATACATAATTTTTAAAAGTTAAGAGTCAAAGATAGCTCTTTTTGTTCTTCAGTTTTTATAACAAAAAATACAATTTAAAAAGTCCGGTTTAGAAAAAGCAGGAATGGGTTTTAGACTTGGGATTTTGAGAACAGTCAAAATTTAACAACTAATCCAAAATTGTATTCTTAAATTGTTGGTTTTTTTGCCTTTTATCCTAAAATTTTGCATTTATTTCTCATAATTTCGACTTAAATCTTAGAATTTTGACTTTTTGTGTCAAAATTTCAACTTTTTATCTCAGACATTACCTTTGTTACAAAATGTAGACTTTTTTTTATCTTAGACTTGTGTCATCTTAAAATTTTGACCTTGAATGAGAAAGTTTGTACTTTTTTGCAGAGGTGGAAAGTACTTAAGTACAAGTACTTTGTTCCTTTACTGAAGTAGATTATTCAGGTATCTGTACTCAACTGAAGTCTTCATATTTTTGATAATTTCTTGCTTTCACTCCCTACATTTGAACTCAAATATCTGTACTTTCTACTCCTTACTACTTTTTTCACTTTTACTTAGGTAAAGTAGATGAATTTGTACTTTTACTTTTCTCAGCTTTTTTTACACAAGTACTTGTACTTAAGTACAGAAAGTATGTACTTTTTCCACCTCTGCTTTTTTCCCATAGTCTCTAACTGATTTCTTAAACTTGAGATTTATCTCAAAATCTTGACTTTTTGTCTCAGAATTTTGTATCTATTTCTCAAAATTTCAACTTAAATCTTAGACTTTTGACATTTTGTGTCAAAATTTCAACTTTTTATTTCAAACATTCCCTTTGTTACAAAATGTAGACTTTTTATCTTAGACTTGTGTCATCTTAAAATTTTGACCTTGAATGAGAAAGTTTGTACTTTTTTCACATTATCTTAAACTTAAGAAGTTTTATCTCAAAATCTTGACTTTTTGTCTCAGAATTTTGTCTTTATTTCTCAAAATTTTCACTTTTTATATTAAAATATTGCCCTTTTATTGAAAAGTTTGAAACAATTCTTACCTTCAGTTTTCATTTTCATCCTTACATCAGAGTAAAAGCTTTTGATGTTTCACTAGTTGGATGTAATTTTCTGTCAAGTTTGTAAATGTTTCTGTACATTGTGAAAACTTCACTAAAGCACGATTTAGAGAAAATCGTGAAACCAGTTGAAATCGCTGTATCAGCCAGAAAAATCGCAATTAAATCTTTTTCTAAAATCGTTCAGCCCTCGTGTGAACACCTGAGAAAAGCTTTGTGGCTGAAAAACTTCCTGTTATTGTTCTTACATCCATATTTTCACTCAAGCCACAAAAGAATCTGACTATTTTTCTTACTTCTGTTCCTCTTATTGAACTTTTCATCATTGTGAAGCTCCAAAAAAAGAACTAACAGAACAGCTGGTTAGCACCTCTACAGCTTTTGTGTAAAAGTGGAGTTTCCAGAGTTTTGTCATGAACATAATTCACTTTGACTTTGTGCAATAATAATGTTTTTTCAATGTATCATTTCCCTTTTGCAATGGCACTTTATGAGCTCTGTGTGTATTCTTGTGTTACTTTGACTACATTTAAAACTGAAGGCCTCATCACACCTATTTATGAAAAAGACTAGCTTTTTTATATCTATCTTTTTTGTTGTTGTACATAGTATTTTTCTCTTTTTATTTTAACTGGCTGTAAGAAGATTCCAGATTAAGTGGACCCCCTTAAAATCTTCTCTCCATACTTAGAAATCTTTGTGAAATCTTTAGAAATCAAAGCAAAATATTTAGAGATCAAAGCTTAATATTTATAAATCTTAGATTATTGTTAAGTTTCAGCTTAATATTTAGAAAGTAAACTCAATGTTTAGAAACAAATCTAAATATCTAAAACTAGAACATGTATGTAAAACATTTATATTCAATATTTAAAGTTTAGATAAAACATTGAACGTTCATATATTACATTTGACAGATATATTTCACAATTTTTCTCAAAATCTGAATAAAAAGTAATGTTTTAGGGCGAAATGTGAAGAAATGTTGTTTTTTATAGTGTGTACAACTTAACAAACGATGCCCCATACATTAAAACTCTGATTTGTCGTACATCAATCTGGTCCAGTCCCAATTGAGAAGTTAGGAATTAGCATTTAGAATCTATTTTAGCACTGATAACAATCTTTTAAATTATGGATCATGGTCAGGCACAAATCTAGATATAAGAGTTTTTTAAGAACACAAAGAAAGTCCTCACAGTCTCTTGAAATCAATCAAGTTCTTTACTCTCATGAGACAGGAATGAAAAATATACAAGAGCAGAATATTCCCACTTTAACAAAAAACAACCTTAATAACATTATAAAAAAATGTCATATATTATTATCTCAACCTTGAACTTGTTGTAATACTTTTATCAATAACTAAAAACAACATAAAAATAACATACTGGCAGAAAAATGACACTGACATGAAGCAAAGTGCCAAAGCTACATTTTTAACCTCCTTAAAAAGTTTCTATTATTTCACTTTAAGCAGGAAATCACTGCTGTCACCAAAGCTGCTTCTACTCATATATATATATATATATATATATATATATATATATATATATATAAGAAGGCTAGATGCCTTGTGCGCATTGTAAGTCAATGGGAAGTAACGTCGTCACGTGGCGGCCATCTTGGGACAGGGCTGCTCGCTCACTCATTACATTACAGTCAATGGAGCTTAGACTTTGAAATAACTGTAGATTGCTCAATATTCAACCGATTTTCAAACGGCTTGGTTTGTTATAAACGTCAGAAATTAAGCTAATTAACTTGCAAATTTAAGAACATTTTCAAAAAAAAAAGGCGACTTAAAAATTCGAGCTACGAGTGTTTTAGTGAGTAAATCATCATCCTTTCCATTGACTACAGCAACGGTTCCCAAACTTTTCCGCCTGGGACCCCCAAAATGGCAGCGTTGGAGACTGGCGACCCCCTTGCTGTGGTCCAACACAAATGGACCAATCCAAAAACAGACAAAAAAAAACAATGAAAAACCCCAGGATACTTAATTTAACTCATCAGTAGAAAATTAACCAACAAATGTGCTCTTTGCTGTACTCACTGCATCAAACTTCAACAAAGAAATGTGAAAAACAGATAAAAAAATTTCTGTTTGCATAATTTCATATTATCTTTAACCCCTTTTTGCTTTTATTCTTGTGGTGATAGATAAAATGTGGAATTGTTCATAGTTTCTGTTTTGGGACACATTCCACGACCCCCTATCAATGTCTTGCGACCCCCCAAAGGGTCCAGACCATTGACTGTATATAGAATGGACAGCGTGGCTCTGCCTTTCAGCGTTCTAAGATTTTGAAGCCAAAAAAAAACATTTCTCTAGCCGCCATTGTGCAGCCAGAGTCGGTGCAGTAGCGAATTTCTGGTGGAGCAGAGTAAAAAAGAGACAGAAATATTTATTTCTTCTTCTTCAGAAGGTTTAGTCGCCTTTTGGCTCTTTCCCGAAGTTTCTTATATCCCTGATAAAAACTACTCACGAACGGCAGCTGTCAGCTATCGTAAAACAAAACTTATATCGTGGTTTTTAACGTCCAATAACTAATGAGAAACTAACTTCTCAGAAAAACAAACACCTGAACACCATGCAACCAAATGACATCATCATACCACCTTAGAGTAAAGATGAGAGAAACATTTCTACCAGGTATCGTAATTTTTTAAAAGTTTTCCCGGCTCATATCTGGAATACGTGGGGAGGCGGGGCTTATGACCGATACTGCAGCCAGACACCAGGGGGCGGGGCTTATGACCTATACTGCAGCCAGACACCAGGGGGCGGGGCTTATGACCTATACTGCATCTGCTGGAGGCTTCAGTTTGAGCCTAAGGTCGTTACATCCACTCATTATACAGTCTATGATCCCGACCTCTACTTTGGGAACCACTGGACCACAGTACAGAGCAGGCCTGTTCCAAGATGGTTGCCATGGTGACGACGCTGCTGACTCCACCGAAAGGTGTCTCGCCTTCTTATGTATATCTATGCTTCTACCGGGGTGTGGAGTAGATAACACTGTCAGCATGTCCACCGGGGGCGCTGTTCGGAGAACGGACCGTTCTGTTAGAGAACTCTAACTCAGAGTAAGTAACTTTACTTGAGTCATCTTCAGCCTGTGGATGAGAAAGAGAAGAATCTGGATTGGTCAGTGTGTTTCATGTGACTTCAGCATAAAACACTTGTTAGTTTTACTCACTGCAGACGGAGAAGAAGGTCCAGGGATGTTTTCACTCTTCATTTCTATGCCACCTGGTTCTGTGTATTTTGCCTGATTCATGAAAAGAAGATGAGTTCGATAAATCAGAGATGATTTCACTAACGATGATCAAACTTCCTGACACTCACCTCTGGGATGGAAGCGTACTCGTTTTCCTCAGGAGGTTCTGAAAAACAGAGACCAATCAGGACAATTACACAAAACCCGTATCAGTGGTTGATATGAGCCACAAACTGAACCAGACAACAGTCACTATCCAAGTTGCCTGTTTTAATGTACTTTTAGTTGTTTAGCTGGTTACCTCTTGGTGCTTGTTAAACACACACTTCGTCCCAGATACTGTTTTCGTTGTTTTTTAATGAGCCTTCTGGGAATTTTCAACGCACCTTTTGAGGCATCTTAAATGTGCCATTGGGGTATTTTTTGGTATCTTTACGTTCCTATTTGAGGGGACTCTTTGGTGGTTCCTGATCAGTGGCAGCTGCTGGTCCATCAAGGAGGGGAAGCTCATTTTTTCCCCCACCCTATAATAATTATAACTTCATTGATATAGCCCTTTTCAAAACAATGTTATGGAGTGCTTCACAGTTATTAAAATGAACATTAAAAAGAAACAAAAGAGAAATGTGAAGAGGAGAAGAGGAAAAACAGCAAGTACATAAAAAATATATAAAAGGCTAAAACCACCACCAAAAAAGGGAAGAAAAACATCAGAAAAATTAAATCCTACCTTCCTTTTCTTTTCTAATCCTTTTTAACAAAGACAAAGTCACTGATTGGTAACCATAGACTGTATAATGAGTGGACGTAACGACGTTAAGATCGCTGATTCACTCATTTCACTGTCGATCAAAAAGGGATTCGGCCTCAGACAGATCAGCCAATCATAATGCAGAAGCTGAGCTTCCAGGCCCGCCCACTGCCCCATAGACCCCACAGAAACTGAGCGTCCATCTGTGTAAAACACTGTGGAGCTGCAGGGATGAATGAGAAGGAAGTCATTTCGGTTAAATGTATGTGTTCTAGCAGATATTTAGTCAATGAAATTTACACACAGCGATACGTATTCCACCCCTTTTTTTTTTTTTTTAATCTGCATTTTAGGGGAAGCTGAGTTTCCCTTGCAGTCTCAGAGCAATTACACTGTTCCTGATCACCTTTTGATGCCAGTATTTTAAACCCTTCGGTTGTTTTCTAGGTACTCCTCTGTGCAATTTATAATATCTTTTTTGATGTTTGAAAGAATGTTTGGTGGGCATCTTGGTGAAAGTTTTGCTGGTGTTTGGTATCTTCTGGTGCTTTTTTTAATCTTTAGTTTTTATCATTAACATTGACAGCCTTTTTAAATTAACCTATGGCAGTTTTTCAGTACTTTTTGGTTGCTGTACTTATGTTGTAAATGCCTTTTGGAACTTGTTTTAATGTAAATGACTGATGTCCAGGTGCTTTTTTGAGCCACGATTTGATACTTATGTTCTATTTAGTAGTTTCTCTCTAAATTGTCTGTTTTGCTGTACCTTTCCATTGTTTTCTATAAACCAAGTTCTCTTTTGCAGATTAGTGAGGTTTGACAGAAAAGAAACCAAACAAAGTTTGTCTCGTTTGCCGTGAGAAAGGGGAAGCTTTGGTTCTCCTGTTATCTTTCTGTGTGAGTGTGTGGGTTTGTTTCCTGTTGCCTCACCCTTTGGTTTTGAAGACTTCCTCCTGCAGAAAATCAGCAGAGCCAACGATAACAGGACGAGCAGAGCTGCCAGAGTCACTCCCACATACAGCGGTAAACCTGCAGAGGATTCAGAGTCTCTGTCAGTTTGTTGATCTCACTGAAGGACGGTTAGTTTGTCAAGATTAAAGCGTCTGTTTCATTGATCTGATGTGTGAATGTACCTGTGGTGGTCGTGGTGACAGAGTGCTGAGTGGTTTCAGGGGGAGGTGAACCTTCGCTCGGTGTGGTGAACGAAGGAACTGATGTTGAGGTTTCTGCAAATTGAAGACACAAAATAATAAACTGAGGTTCTCACCAGCTGGACTGTAGTTTCTGCATGATGGCTCAACTTTAAACAGGAACTCACCGTCTGTAACATTGACCTCAAATGTTCGTTCAAGATTGGACATCCCAAGTCTGTGAAAACCACAGGTGTACCGTACTGAGTCAGACTCTGTCAGCTGTGAGATGGTCACATACACAGCTGCTCCAGTGGTGAACTTTTCATATCTGAGAGAAAATCTATCACTGTGACCTGTGTTAGCATTTTGTGTAACAGGAAGAGTCAGACAGTTTCCCCGGCACAGGAATGCATTTGTCAGAGTGCCCGTAGAGAGATAAAATTCACATGCTACTGTGATATTTCCTGTGGTTTTTGGATACAGAGTGGGTGTTTCTCCTCTGTCTTCATCCAGCCGTGCTGCAGAAAACATATAAAATTTAGTCATCATCTGTATTTGCTGTAACTCTAAAAACTGAAAGGTGACACTTTGATAGTTCGTAAAAGAGACTCACCGTCTACAACCATGATTTCAATGTCCTTATATTTTGCTGATGATAAAGATGAACTCACTCCACACCTGTACAGTCCAGAGTCAGACTTGGTCAGCTCTGACATGGTCACATAAACATCTCCTTGTGAAAATTCTGTTTGCTTCCATTCAATGCTGAATCTGCCGTTCTGATCGTTAGCAGCTATTGTGTCTATCAAGATGTCTTTTTCTCTGCAGCTTCCTTTGCAGAAGAACTTTCTGTTGAACGCTGAGGAAGAGGGGCAATCAACTTTAACATCTTGTCCCTCAATTACTGTGTGGAAAATTGTCAGTGCACTGATGAATCCAGAGTTTTTATCCCATAGAGCTGCAGACAAGAAACAAAAACAGGAGTTAGTGTCTCTACATCCTGATGTCTGATCACAGTGAACCTTATTTATCAACTATGAATACGACAAAAGAAATGTGCACACACAGATCTGTATTCATCAGTCTGAAAGTAGGCAGAGGGTACACTCAAATCCAGTATCAGGTCTGAACACAAGTTTTATATCAGAAGAAAGGCTGGTGCAGTGAGGAAAATCAGACTATCTAAAATATATGGCATGGGAAAAAGCAGAGCAAGCTGTCAGCTGATTTCTTCCTTCAACAAATTTGTATAAATCACATGTAAACGTTGTTGTAAGCTCCTTTTTAAAACTAAATCTGCATCAGTTCTCACGCACAATTGATTAATGAGGGACAATATCTCTGTAGCGCTCGTTAACTGTGTCCTAAAGGGACTTCAGAGGAGTCTGAAGTGTTGAACTATGAGTGGCCTGAATAATCTCTATTAGGAGCAACGTGCCACAAATCCTCGAAGGATATAGATTAAAAAAAATAGGGAATGATGGAAATAATTGGAGACAGTGTGGCTGCTCCTATGGTCAAAATGCAGCTATAATTGGCGAGCCAGCCAGGGGAACAACACCAAAACCTGCCGACAAATGATTGATTGATGGTAAAAGATGTTCAGGCTCAAAAAAGAGAATTTTTTAGGAGTTATTAAACCAAGTCAGTCACAGCTGGGGGTCATCTTATTGTGGATATAAAAACAGTGACGCTGCTCCATCAAACAGGAACAACGTCTTTAGGGGTAAATGACTAAATTTAGACCCTTGTTCAGACAGTTGAGATACATCCTTACACTGAAGTTTCCTGACTAGGGGTGTAGGTCAGTTTAACAACAGGAAGTAGTTCAACGTAGCTGAGAGATTTACACTAAATTTAGACTTTCTTGTAAACTGTCTTAGAATTAAAAACACAAGAGCTGCTGCTTTGGAAATAAGGGGCGTAACTCACAGACTCATACATGTTTCAAAAGCTTTTTGTTCCCTATTTTGTTTCCTTTTCTGCATCTGAAACAGGCAAAGAAACAAGGCAAACACTATCAGGAGAAAAGCTGAAAAGCAAAGGTGTGAAAATTTGGAAGAAAGGACTTTGATCTGAAGAACTCACACAGCTGATACATGGTTCAACTTTAAGAGTTTCCTTCCAGAACGATCAGTGTGTCTTTGCAGAAACTGACCCGACACTGACAAAAGACTGGGACTAGTTCTACACCTAGGAAGTACTGTTTGTGACTCTGACTCTGATAATTTCTTTTACTTCCCAACATGAGTGTCTCCTCCTTCTTCGTCTAGTTTGGCACTACTTCAAAGTACAAAATCAGAGACAAACCAAGGACGACGGAGGAGCAGAAGAAGAACTTTATGATCTGGACTAAAGCGGAAACTACTAATTTCTGCAGAATAACCACAACTTCTCTCCTCCCCTCTAAGTGTGAACTTCCTGCTGATGTGTGAAAGTGACCTCACTGATCACACAGGTCTGATATAACAGTTAGACCAATGACTGAAACCCCCCTTTCTGTCCTCTCTTCATTTCTCCATTATCTGTGTCATTTGGTTGATTTTGGAGGCAGAGCCTTGAATTATTTCAGCTTTTCTCTAAAAAACAAGTCTTTAGTGGGAAAATCTAACTCCACAGCTTCTCCACCTATTGTCACATGTGGTGTCCCACAAGGCTCCATCCTAGTTCCTTTTCTTTTCTCCATCTACACTGCAAAAACAGAAATCTAAGGAAGTCATTATGTCTTATTTGTAGTAAAAATTGTCTTATTGTTCTTAATTTGAGCCACATTCACCAGACCAGGTCATAAAAATGTCTTATTTCAAGTTATTTAAAGACAAAAATCAGGTGTTAATTGCTTGTAACAAGTCAAAAAAATCTGCCAATGGGATAAGATGAATTCACCTGGGAAGTTTCTTGAAATTAGAAAGATGTCTTAAAACAAGAATCTTTTATCTTATCCCATTGGCAGATTTTTTTTACTTGTTACAAGCAATTTACACCTTATTTTTGTCTTTAAAAAACTTGAAATGAGACATTTTTATGACCCGGTCTAGTAAATGTGGCTCAAATCGAGAATAGTAAGACACATTTTACTAAAAATAAGACATAATGACTTGCTTAGATTTCAGTTTTTGCAGTGTACAGCTAAAAGCGACATCAGGAATAATAATGAACACTACCCTGTGTCATGATGTTTACAAGTTGAGATTCATCAGGATTGAATCTGTTGGGTGATAGAAACAGGAAACTTTATTGGACAATTTACACACGTGGACAAAATTGTTGGTACCGTTCGGCTAATGAAAGAAAAACTCACAATGGTCACAGAAACAACTTGAATCTGACAAAAGTAATAATATATAAAAACTCTATGAAAATTAACCAAAGAAAGTCAGACATTGCTTTTCAACCATGTTTCAACAGAATTATTATAAAATAATAAACTCACAAAACAGAAAACAGTCTCATTGAGGTTCAGAAACAAAAGCTCCCATTCTCATTTTTCTCTCAAAGTGTGTGTTGAGTTTTTATATTCTGATGTTCAGGAAACTTTTCCTGGTTGTTTCTTTGCAAAATGTGAAATTGGAAAATAAATAACAGCTCAAAAGTTTGGGATCACTTGCAAATTTGTATGTTTTCAAGACAAAAAAACAACAACAAACACCTTTTTATCCATTTCACACACACACAACAGTTTCACAATAATAACTCTTTAAAAATAATTCCTACATTTGTGTGTGGTATTGTCTGATTTCATTGATATACAGTTTTTTATTTACACAGCTCAAATCATAACAAACATTAGCAGTTTGTGAGTAAACTTTACACAAAAAAGAAGATGCATCAGGATTCACATTTAGAGGAATGATAACTAAAACTTCCAGCTCATATTCTACTTTAAAAGACTTCATAGATACTCACACGTTGGAAATATTGTGACAGAGGAAGTGTTTTGAAAACATATTCTTTTTATTATTTCAAGTTTGAACACACAAAAAAAATCTCTCTAAAAGATCAGTTCTGTAAAAAAAGGTAATTAAAGCTGCAGTTGGTGATGAACAGACCCCTTCATTCACACACCTGTTCACCTGTGTGACTTTTATGCAGTTATTTTCTGCAGGTTTGTTGATGTGAGCTCATTGAGGAATCAGAATATTTTAAAAGCACGATTGAAGCTGTTCAAGCTTGTGTCCAATAGATGGAGCTATTCCTATGACCAAAGTGCAATGTGTTCAGTTTGGTAATGACTGAACAGTATATTTGAAAAGAACTACCAGTTCTGTACAGAGGGTGGTGCTGTGGTAGTAGTAGAGGACTGAATGCATACAGTTATGTTCATAAGTTTACATACCCTGGCAGATTTTTGATTCCTCGTCCATTTTTAAGATTATATGAATGATAAAACAAAAACTATTTTTTCACTCAGGGTTAGTTTCCTTTATAAAACAGGGGAAAAAAATATCCAAGGAACTGAGGATGCCAATAAGCAGAGTTCAAACTCTAGTGAAGAAGTGGAAAATGAGGGATTCTGTTGAAACCAAACCACGGTCAGGTAGACCAACAAACATTTCAGCTACAACTGCCAGGAAAATTGTTCAGGATGCAAAGAAAACACCAAATATTGAAGTCAACTTTATGTCCTGAGAGACTTTCTTACACCAGACCGACAAATTTCTACGTGTTACTCCTCTCTGAACTCCTTTTTACCCGACTTCTTTCTGTAAAGATGTGTTTACGGTGTTTCAAAGGACGAATGTTATGCGGTTTGTCGTGTCTCTGTTCGGAGTTTTGAAGACCTTGTTTCAGTAAACCTCACTAGAGAGCAAAAGTGAACTTTTTGTCCACAACCATAAACATTGTTCCATTTGGAGAGGAGTCAACAAGGCCTATGATGAAAGGTCCACCATTCCTACTGTGAAACACGGAGGTGGATCACTGATGTTTTGGGGATGTGTGAGCTACAAAGGCTCAGGAAACTTGGTCCAAACTGATGAATGAAGGATGAATGCAGCATGTTATCAGAAAATACTGGAGGAAAATTTACACTCATCAGCCCAGAAGCTGCACATAAGACGTACTTGGACGTTCACACATGACAATGATCCAAAACACAAGGCCAAGTGGACCTGCCATTGACTACAGCAGAATAAAGTGAAGGTTCTGGAGTGGCCATCTCAGTCTCCTGACCTCCTGGGGAGATCTCAAACCTGCCAAAGTCTATTTTTTTCACCAGGCCTGATGCATTTGCTTAGGGTCTCAACGAATTAAGGATCTTAACTGATGAGAGCACACATATAAGGACACTTCTTTTTTTTTTTTGCCACCAATTTAGTTATCTGAACATGAGCTACATCACACACTTAAAGCTTGGGGCAACAATTCCACAGATATGAAACTTCACAGAAGATGATTTAGAGAATAATAATCATCCATTTGTCCTGACTGGTGTTCAGGTTTTAGCTCCCCCCATAAGGTTTTACTTCTCGTGGCTGGAGGATGTCGCCTGATCTCGTATGATGCCAGCCTCGCTCATTATGGTTTTACTGAGACCTTACAGCATCATGTGTTTGTGTTTGCATGAGTGTAGAGTAGGTTTGGTCCTGATCTCTGGTGGCTGGATTCAGGCTCTCGTAGGTGGATTCTCCACGAGCAGAACCAGAAGGGACGTTCTCATAGTTTGGGATCTGAAACAGAGAGATTTTTCAGGTGCGATGGAAGATTCTCTGAGAGGAGAGAGGAAATGAAACGCAGGCAGAGAAGCAGGTTTAACTGGTTTATAGAAGCACACTGCTAAAAAGGGAGTCTGAATATAAGATAAAAATACTAAATTTGATGGAAAAATATCTTAAATCTAGTGAAATTATCCGTCCATGCAGCAAGATAAAACAGAATTTTAAGTGAAATATACTGAATATGAGCAATAGAATCTAATTTCATGCTTCTTATATTCTTAATTATAGCAAATGGAATGAAAAATATCACTTTTTTAAAGTCAAAACTACTTAGAATTAGAGAAGTATGATAAAGATAATTCTTGATTTTTGAGCATGGGTTTGAAAAATTCTTTGCTGTTTGCTAAATACACTGTGTCTTAAAAAGATGATTTTTTTGTGTTATTCTTAAATCAAGCAACTTGAGGTGGAGCTAAATCTTGAACCAAGTTTTAATGTTATGAAATTACATGTGAGGAAACCAAAGTAACTTGTTTTAACAGTTATCCACTCATTTTAGGATTCTCAGACTAATTAAGACAAAATTGAAACGTTCATGCTTTTTTTTTGAGATCTAACACAGTTTTAAAAGTTAAAAATAAGTTAAAACACATTAATAAGATATTTAATTAAGCATGTCTTAAAGTAAGATTTTAAATCTTGGAGGATTATTTGCAGTGCAGACAGAGAGAGCAAAGAGAGTCTGAAGAAGTCACCTCTATGTTCATGTCGTCTGTGTTTCCTCTGCCTGTGACACGCAAAAAAGAGTGTTTGAAGGTAAATGAGTCACAAGTCATGTAGCAGAAAAAGATCATGAAAGTACCACAATCTGACACAGACACAGAAGAACCTGCTCACCCTTTAGTTTTGCAAACTTCCTCCTGCAGATTATTGCAAAAGTCAACGATAACAGGACGAGCAGAGCTGCCAGAGTCACTCCCACATACAGCGGTAAACCTGCAGAGGATTCAGAGTCTCTGTCAGTTTGTTGATCTCACTGAAGGACGGTTAGTTTGTCAGGATTAAAGCGTCTGTTTCATTAATCTGCTGAGTGAATGTACCTGTGGTGGTCGTGGTGACAGAGCGCTGAGAGTTTTCAGGGGGAGGTGAACCTTCGCTCGGTGTGGTGAACGAAGGAACTGATGTTGAGGTTTCTGCAAATTAGAGACAAAATAATAAACTGAGGTTCTCACCAACTGGACTGTAGTTTCTGCATGATGGCTCAACTTTAAACAGGAACTCACCGTCTGTTACATTGACCTCAAATGTTCGTTCAAGATTGGACATCCCAAGTCTTTGAAAACCACAGGTGTACCGTCCTGAGTCAGACTCCTTCAGCTGTGAGATGGTCACATGCACAGCTGCTCCAGCGGAAAATTTTACATATCTGAGAGTATATCTGCCCCTGTAACCTGTGTCATCAATGTGTGTAACAGGAAGAGTCAGACAGCTTCCCTGGCACAGGAATGCATTTGTCAGAGTGCCCGTAGAGAGATAAAATTCACATGCTACTGTAATATGTCCTGTGGTTTTTGGATACAGTGTTTCTGCTGTGTCTTTAATCAGCTGTGCTGCAGAAAACATAAAATCAACAGTTATTGTCTGTAGTTCCTGTAACTCTAAAAACCGAAAGGTGACACTTTGATAGTTCGTAAAAGAGACTCACCGTCTACAACAATGATTTCAATGTCCTGATATTCTGCTGATGATAAAGATGAACTCACTCCACACCTGTACAGTCCAGAGTCAGACTTGGTCAGCTCTGACATGGTCACATAAACATCTCCCTGTGGAAATTCTGTTTGCTTCCATTCAATGCTGAATCTGCCGTTCTGATCGTTAGCAGCTGTTGTGTCTATCAAGATGTCTTTTTCTCTGCAGCTTCCTTTGCAGAAGAACTTTCTGTTGAACGCTGAGGAAGAGGGGCAATCAACTTTAACATCTTCTCCCTGAGTTACTGTGTAGTAAATTAACGCTGCACTGATGAATCCAGAGTTTTTATCCCACAGAGCTGCAGACGAGAAACCAAAACAGGAATTAGTGTCTCTACATCCTGATGTCTGATCACAGTGAATCTCATTTATCAATTAAGAATACAACAAAAGAAATGTCCACACACAGATCTGTATTTATCAGTCTGAAAGTAGGCAGAGGGTACACTCGAATCCAGTATCAGGTCTGAACACAACTTCTTTATCAGAAGTGAGAATGGTGCAGTGAGGAAAATATATGGCATGGGAAAAAGCAGAGCAAGCTGTCAGCTGATTTCTTCCTTGACCAAATTTGTATAAATCACATGTAAACGTTGTTGTAAGCTCCTTTTTAAAACTAAATCTGCATCAGTTCTCACGCACAATTGATTAATGAGGGCGAATATCTCTGTAGCGCTCGTTAACTGTGTCCGAAAGTGACTTCAGAGGAGTCTGAAGTGTTGAACTATGAGTGGCCTGAATAATCTCTATTAGGAGCAACGTGCAACAAATCCTCGAAGGATATAGATAAAAAAAAAAATAGGGAATGATGGAAATAATTGGAGACAGTGTGGCTGCTCCTTTGGTCGAAATGCAGCTATAATTGGCGAGCCAGCCAGGGGAACAACACCAAAACCTGCCGACACCTAATTGATTGATGGTAAAAGATGTTCAGGCTCAAAAAAGAGAATTTTTTAGGAGTTATTAAACCAAGTCAGTCACAGCTGGGGGTCATCTTATTGTGGATATAAAAACAGTGACGCTGCTCCATCAAACAGGAACAACCTCTTTAGGGGTAAATGACTAAATTTAGACCCTTGTTCAGACAGTTGAGATACATCCTTACACTGAAGTTTCCTGACTAGGGGTGTAGGTCAGTTTAACAACAGGAAGTAGTTCAACGTAGCCGAGAGATTTACACTAAATTTAGACTTCCTTGTAAAGTGTCTTAGAATTAAAAACACAAGAGCTGCTGCTTTGGAAATAAGGGGCGTAACTCACAGACTCATAAATGTTTCAAAAGCTTTTTGTTCCCTGTTTTGTTTCCTTTTCTGCATCTGAAACAGGCAAAGGAACAAGGCAAACACTATCAGGAGAAAAGCTGAAAAGCAAAGGTGTGACAATTTGGAAGAAAGGACTTTGATCTGAAGAACTCACACAGCTGATACATGGTTCAACTTTAAGAGTTTCCTTCCAGAACGATCAGCGACAGAAACGTCTTTGACTGGGCTGTGACTGTTTTCTGACCCTGATCAAGATGTGGATCCTTCATGACAAACACTGAGACTGAGACTATTAAAGAAAATGAAGAGTTGTACTCACAGAGGAGGAAGAAGCAGATCAAACCGTGATCAAGTTTCATGTTTTAGTCTCTGTTAAGTTCCTGCTGCTGCCTCCTCTTCTTCTTCTTCTTTATGATCTCAACTGAAGTGGAAACTTCTAATTTCTGCAAAATAACCACAACTTCTCTCCTCCCCTCTAAGTGTGAACTTCCTCCTAATGTGTGAAAGTGACCTCACTGATCACACAGGTCTGATATAACAGTTAGACCAATGACTGAAACCCCCCTTTCCAACCTCTGTTCACCTCCATCACCTCTGTCATTTGTTTGCTTTTGGAGGCAGGACCTTGAGTAAGTTAAGCTTCTCTCTCAAAAACAGGTTATTTCCTCGAAACGTCTGTAACTCCATGTCACCTTCCCCAGCTAATTTTTCATGTGGTGTCCCACAAGGCTCCATCCCTGGTAGTAGGTAGAAGGCACTGCCTACTACTGTCACATGTAGTCTGTAGTTTGACTGTTTTGTTGGACCTGTTTAGTCGTATACTACTCTGGATTTCTGTTTCAGGAAGTGGAGCTGATGGTTTTTTTTCTAATGTTTAACTTTATCATAAATAAATCCATGAGTACATTTCAGTCATGAATTCACCACATCAATCAGTGGTGAAGTTACAGGAGAAATTCATTTAGAAAAACAACAAATTCAGGGAGAGATTAGAGTTCTGATTTTATAACATTTGTAAAGGTATAGAAGTTTATTACAGCAAAATCCCCATATTTGATTTTTACTCTTGCACCAAAAGTTATCGTGTATTGAAAATAAATCTGACACCAATTGACATTTTATTTTCACAGCTGGTGGAAAAACTGCGTCCACATTACCCACGTAGGCTGTTAGTGTAAAATAAAAAGTGATAAATAATTTACAGGCTTTTAAGCAAAACAGTCCAGGTAGGCCTTTTTTGACATAGAACGATCAGTGACAGAAAAGTCTTTGACTGGATTTTCTGACCCTGATCAAGATGTAGATCATTCATGACAAACGCTGAGCCTGGGATTTTTAAAGAAAATGAAGAATAAAGACTAATGAAAGAGAAAAACACAAAGTTGTACTCACAGACGAGGAAGAAGCAGATCAAACCGTGATGAAGTTTCATTTTTTCGTCTCTGTTTGGTTCTTGCCGGCTCCTTGTCTTCTTCTTTATGAACTTGAGTAAAGCAGAAACTCCTAATTTCTTTGGAAACCTCCTCTCTCCTCCCCTGCCTTATTAGTATGAACGTCCTCCTAATGTGTGAAAGTGACCTCACTGATCACACAGATGTGGTGTTACAGAAAGATGTCAGACTGCATTCCCTCTCTTGACTCGTGTTTAGTTGAGTCTAAAATCAGGTTAAAAGCCGAATGCTTTGGACACTGCAACAGCATGGCTCTGTAGTAGAAGAGTGCAGGTGCAGAAATGACCACCCTGCAGTCGGAGCACCATGACATGAAGAACTGGACCAAAAGGGAGGTCAAACTGGTCACCTGGGTTAAAGCCTCTCGTTTCGTAACAGTCACAGTGTGGCTGCAGGTTACATAGAAAGAGGAAGGAAATCTGAAAATTTAAGCATGAGCATTTTCCTGTTCAGATAGACTGAGTGAGGAGAGAAGAGAAAAACAGCTCTCTTGTCGTGTGAAGGTTCGTCCAGTTCAGGTCAGATCCAGAATGAAGATCCACCAGGTCCTCCTCTTCTTCCTCCTCTTCTTCTTCTTCTTCACAGGTGAGGACTGATTACCTGTCCGTCTGGACCCGGCAGCACACACTGTTTTCCTCTCCTCTGTTTAACAGATAGTGTCCTTCCTGTTGTTGTCTTCGTTTCGACGTACTGGGCCCATTTGTTTTTCTTTCTTCCTTCTTTGGATCATTTTTTAGAGGCTCATGAAACACTCTGTGAGGACTGTTCGTGTGGTTTTGATTAAAGTGACCCTTCAGGTCAGAGTTTTTAGGGTTTTTTTTCTCTGAGCTACAGACCTTGACCCAGCCATGGAAACTAAGAAATAGTATTTCACACACAGGGATCTGCCCTGATCCCAGAAAGCCTGTTAGCCAGACGGCCTATAAGTTAGAGTTAGAATACCTATCAGTAAAGAGGCCTGTTAATCAAAAGGCCTGTGAGTCAGAGGGCATGTTAGTCAGGAGTCCTAAAGGTCAGAAGGCCCATAAGTTAAGAGGCCTGTTAGTCAGAAGGCCTGTTAGACCACAGGCTCACTAGTCAGAAGGCCCTTTAGTCAGAGGAACCATAAGTCAGAAGGTACACTTCTCAGGAGGCCTTTTAGTCAGAAGGCTTGCTAGTCAGAGGGATGTAGAGAGAAAGCCCTTTAGTCAACAGGCTCACTGGCTCATTAGTCAGGACACCTGTCAAACTTAAGACCTGTTAGTCTCACAACCCGTGGTTCAGAAAAACCAGAAGGCCCTCTACCAAGAGGGCCTGTTAGTCTGGAGGTCTAGAAGTTAGACTACCTATTAGTAAAGAGGCGTGTTAATCAAAAGCATGTGAATCAAAAGGCCTGTGAGTCAGAGGAGATTGAGTCAGGAGTCCTAAAGGTCAGAAAGCCCATAAGTTAAGAGGCCTGTTAGTCGAAAGGCCTGTTAGACCACTTAAGACCTGTTTGTCTCACAACCCATAGTTCAGAAAAACAGAAGGCCCACTACTTAGAGGGCCTGTTAGTCTGGAGGCCTATAAGTTGGACTACCTATCAGTAAAGAGGCCTGTTAATCAAAGGCCTGTGAGTCAGAGGGCATGTTAGTCAGGAGTCCTAAAGGTCAGAAGGCCCATAAGTTAAGAGGCCTGAAAGTCAAAAGGCCTGTTAGACCACAGGCTCACTAGTCAGAAGGCCCCTTAGTCAGAGAAACCGTAAGTCAGAAGGCCCACTTGTCATGAGGCCTTTTAGTCAGAAGGCTCACTGGCTCATTAGTCAGGACACCTGTCAAACTTAAGACCTGTTTGTCTCACAACCCGTAGTTCAGAAAACCAGAAGGCCCTCTACCAAGAGGGCCTGTTAGTCTGGAGGCCTTTAAGACAGAATGCACAAAAGTTAGATGGTGTTTTTGTCAGGAAATCAGGAGGCCTGTGAGTCAGACTAGAAATTATTTTTTGGGGAGCCTTCAGTTTTCTGACTAAAGGTCCCTCTGACAGTAAGGTTAATAATGAATAGAACAGTGAGTAAAAGTGGGACCTTTGTATTTCCCTTTGGGTTAAGAATGTGTTCAATTCTATCTATCTCTTAAGAGTATTAGGGCCACTTGAAGAAAAAAATCATAAAGCGTTGTGGAGGTTGAACATACAGTTTTTAGAATGTTAATTCTGTTCAAAGCGGCTGAGAAAAACTGTACCGTTGCAATGACTCTGAGCTAAAACCAGTGGTAGCTCTTTGCTGCTGTGTCCGAGTCGAAAGTACAACCTGATAGACCATCAAGTCGGCCCATGATGCAGTGAAACTAAATAACAATCTAAACTTGCAAATTTGCCACTATCTAAAAATTATATTTTTCAAGTGGCCCTAATACGCCATTGTCGTCTTTCTATCTGCTTTTCTATTTAGCTAGCTATTTCAAAATCACTCCAAAAATTCACACAGAGATTTTCACCAGCAGTCTCTTTGCGGCAATCTAAAAAAACATTTATTTTAATTTTTTTTTTGTTACATTTCCTACAGTTATGTGCAGCCAAAACACCAGGAGCAACAAAGAGGATGTTGATATCTATACAGGAGCGGTGGGCGGAAGTGGCAAAGTTGATAGCTATTTCTCAAAATGGGTTGGGAATGAGTCCAGGAGGTCCTGTTTCTTCTGTAGGAACGAGTGTAAAGGGGATGATTTACTGCTTGAGGTCGACCAAAACGGCATTCAAAGTGGGAGGTACGGAATGACATGCAATCGGGCAGATGGAAGACTGAGCGTGACCATCAGAAATCTGTCCAAGTCGGACACAGGATCGTACTTCTGTGGTTTGAGGGCAAGGTCCGGTCTGTTACAGAGACGAAACTTTTCCATCAGAGTTTTGAATGGTGAGTATCAGCCGCAGTAGCTCCGCCCACTCAGGCTTGCAGTTTATCGCCATTTGCTTCCTAATTCAGCTCATTTCGAGAGACTCAGACCTGAGATAGTGATAATCTTGTCTTCTCTTTTCAGCTCAACCAATATCAGGCAAAATCTCTGCATTTATCAGTACGCAAACCGAAGGGAAGAATTTCACACAAAGATGTCACAATGAATTCAGGAAAGGCTCGAAGTTCCTCTGTAAAGGACAATGCGAAAAAAAGGAAGACGTGCTTCTTGAAACCATGGAAAACGGACCTCAGAATGGCAGGTACAGCTTTCGATATGAACAGACACCTCCAGCTGGACTGTATGTGACCATCGCACAGGTGAAAAAGGCCGACACAGGATGGTACAGGTGTGGTTACGGCACAGCTATGGCCTCTGAGAAGTACTGGAATCTGCGGTTTCTGGTCATAGACGGTGAGTTTTGTTTTTTGTCTTTTTTGATAAAAAGATAGATGTAACTTTATGTGCTTTACATGGGTCAGTGTACCTTCCATTTATTGCATCTTCTTGCTCATAAGTTTACATACTCTGGCAGAATTTATGATTTTCTTGACCACTTTTCAGAGAATATGAATGATAACACAAAGACGTTCATTAACAAATAACTGTGTTTACGCTTTTTAAATCACAATGACCCTGATAACATGAACACAAGTCGACACAAATGTGTTTGAATGTCTACTAAAGGTAACCATCCTCACCTGTGATCTATTTGTTTGTAATCAGTGTGTGTGTGTATAAAAGCTCAGTGAGTTTCTGAGCTCCTGACAGTGCATCTTTACTCAGTGCTGCACTGACTTTTCTGGATTCTGAATCATAGGGAAAGAAAAATAGTTGTCAAAGTTTCTGCAGGAAAAGTTAATCCGACGGTATTAAACAGGAAAGAAGTATAGAAAAAATATCTAAGGAACTGAGGATGCCAATAAGCAGAGTTCAAACTCTAATGAAGAAGTGGAGAATGAGGGATTCTGTTGAAACCAAACCACGGTCAGGTAGACCAACAAACATTTCAGCTACAACTGACAGAAAAATTGTTCTGGATGCAAAGAAAAACCCAAAATCACTTTAGCTGAAATACAGGACTCTCTGAAAGAATGTGGTCTGACTGTTTCAAGATGCACAAAAAGGAGGCACTTGAGGAAAATGGGCTGAAGAAAGACATTTCTACACAAATGCCACAAAGTTTCCCGCGTACAATACGCCAAACAGCACAGAGACAAGCCTCAAAACTGAACTTTCTGTCCACAACCATAAACATTGTTCCATTTGGAGAGGAGTCAACAAGGCCTATGATGAAAGGTCCACCATTCCTACTGTGAAACACGGAGGTGGATCACTGATGTTTTGGGGATGTGTGAGCTACAAAGGCTCAGGAAACTTGGTCCAAACTGATGAATGAAGGATGAATGCAGCATGTTATCAGAAAATACTGGAGGAAAATTTACACTCATCAGCCTCAGAAGCTTCACATGAGACGTACTTGGACGTTCACACATGACAATGATCCAAAACACAAGGACAAGTGGACCTGCCATTGGCTACAGCAGAAGAAAGTGAAGGTTCTGGAGTGGCCATCTCAGTCTTTTGACCTCAACAGGAACTGGAGGCTTTTTGCCAAGAAGAATGGTCAGTTTTACCATCTGAGAAAATAAAGACCCCCATCTACAACGAGCACAAAAGACTTCAAGCTGTTATTGATGTTAAAGGGGGGAAATACACGCTATTAAGAACTGGGGGATGGAAACTTTTGATCAGAAGTTTGTGTTGTCATTATGATTTAAAAAGAGTAAACGCAGTTGTTTGTTAATACACATAAATTCTGCTAGGGTATGTAAACTTTTGAGCACACGTGTATCTTGGAAGAAGTGAATGAATAAGAAAGAAAGTGTGTTTTGTGATTGTCTTTTCATTCTTACCGTTGCACTCCAAAAGCACAGTGGGAACTAACCCTTTCTTTTTTCCACCTACCAGCTTCCGAAGACCCTCAGAATCCGAGAAACGGAGCTAAACTTGCAGGTACAAGCAGTCAGTGACTGGTTTGAACGATGCAGATTTAAAATTTAAGTGTGAGGAAGTTGTTGCTCATGAAGTGTGGGGTGAAAAGAATGTCAGGAGTGACGTTTTGACAGAGGTGCAGAGCTGAGTATCATCAGCATAGCAGTGGAAGTGAAAGGGACCAAGCACTGATCCTTGGGGGACACCAACAAGTTGTAAATACAAAATGAAAAATGTCTCTCTTCTGTTTTCTTCTCCCAGCATACATCCTGCCTCTGGTTTTTGTGCTGTTGGCCATTCTTCTCATCTTCCTCTTCTACAAATGGAAAACCAGGAGGGGCTCTGGTTTGAACGTCGCCGTGAATGCAGACAACGTTCACACGGAGGTGATGTTGTTAAACCTTGACTTTTCTGTTATTTCTCGTATGGATGATGTGATACAGCTGAGAGTCACTGATTTCCAGCTTAATGTCTCTAGTTCTTACATTTCTATGCTCGGTTTCACATGAGTCTTGTGCAACTTGATGTGTCACCTTCAGAGATGAAAGTGACGCAAATGCAGAAGTGATGCGAAATGTGTGAACAAGAAAACTTTCTCATAACTGATCTTTTATGTTTTTGAGTTTCCTGTCTGCAATCCAGAAGAAACTTGTGCAGATTTCCAGTTGAAGTGTGCGACTCCTTATCAAGTTTAACGTACACATGACGCTTTAGGCACTTCGTACAATCAGAATTCACTTTAGGTGGCAAAAGGAAGTGGTCCATTTAGGTTTTGGTAATTGGATTTTCCTTCAGAAAAAGTTATTAAAAAGCAAAAAAAACAAGTGGTTTTATTTTTATTTTAAAATTACAAAATGAAAATTGAAGTCAAGAACTTTTTTTTCTTCATCAGGGGCAAGAAGGGATTCAAAATCTTTAAAACTGGTCGATTTTCAGTTTCTGTTGCGAAAACTGAAAATTGAAATGTGAGAAGAAAAACACCAAAAATGTCAGTGAACCTTCATTCTTTTCACAATTCTGAAATGCAAATTAAAAAATAAAATAACAGGGGATATGAAACATCTGGGAAAGCAAAAATCAGTAATTGGTAAACAACAGAATCCAATTTATGGCTACATGTTTATGGAAAACAACCTTTGTTTGTTTGTGTTTTTCAAAAATCTGATATATATATATATATATATATATATGTTGAAAAAATGAAAAAAACACATTTTTTTTGTTTTTGGTCTTTTTTCTCATTTGAATTTCTGAATTGCAAATAGAAAGAACAGATGCTACACAAACCATTTCTAAAGCCTCTAGCTTGTATTTCAGCCTTTAACCTGTGTTCTAGAATTTAGCCATATTTTTAGCCTCCAGCTTGTGTTTTAGCTCGAAGCTCAGGTTTTTGACTCTGGCTTGCATTTTAGCCTTTAGCCTGTGTTCTATACTTAAGCCATTTTTTTAGCCTCCAGTTTGTATTGTAGCCTTTAGCTGATGATTTCGCCTTTAATTTGTGTTTTTACCTTTATCTGGTGTCTTTGCCTCTCGCTCATGTGTTAGCCTTTAGCCTGTGCTTTATCCCTCTCTTTTTTATCTTACTTCTTCTCTTCTGTCCCTTTTCTGTCAGACAGACCAGCTCCTGTTTCCAACATTTCTACTGAATAAATCACAGAAATCATTTTCAGCAGAGAAAATTGTGAATCTCTTTTCTGTCTGATGCCCTTTGTTAGCTGGCGTGGCGTTGCCATAGAAACTTTGGCGCGCCGTAAATCAATCCGGTCCAGTCCGACCAGATCATGAAAAGGAAAAATTGTTTTTTTTTGTTTTTTCTTTTTAAATAACCTGTTTAAGCGCTGATAATCTAATTTTAAGTTGTGGATTATGATCAAGTTTTTGTATCTAGAGATGAGTCATTTCCATTTTTTTCAGATTTGTATTTTACATTTGATGGCTTCTTGTTTTATTTCCAGGCGAGTGCCGTCTATGACAACTGGTCACCGGTTTCAGCAGGTGAAGACCCCGTCTACGAGAACATCAACCTGACCTACAAGAACCAGAACAAATGTCTGGATTAGAATCAGAAGTTTATTTGACACTTTTTACAAATTTTTAAAAAATGTAGGGGAGACTGGGGATGGTAGTCACACTTTTTTTTTTGAGCAAGTGTAACTCAGTTGGTTTTTCTGCCACAGATCTCACATTTTGGCACGTGGTACCCAGATTTGGAAGTTGATGTCAAATACAAAGAGGTATATTGTTGCAAGACTTTAAAAAGTAACCAGTGACTTGTTAATAAATACAATAAAACAGGATTTAAGGTTTTTATTTTCCATTTGTATATAAACCCAACAGCCCAGATACAGGAATTCTTGTGCTGAATTAGATACGCTTAACGAACTCTTTTACGAAATATTTTATCTGGCTCATGCTGAATGAAAACAACATAATCAGAAGGTTTTTGGCAGAAACAGCTTCCCGGTTGTTCCTCTTCCCACCAGCAGGTGTCACTGCAGGTCACAGATTATCTCTGAGTGTTTTCAGCTGTAAAAACTGGCTCCTCTCTAAATAAAGGGATTTAATCTCTGAAACAAACCATAAAGATGTTGTAAACTCTCATTAAACCATTTCAAACTTCCTCCATCACTTGTCTTTCTCTCTCTTTTATCTTGTTATAGTTTCATGCGGCTCAGAAGCGACGACATTGTGTTCTCAACTTTCCCGTCCTCCTTACTGTTCCTCTCTGTAGCATTTTAAGAATGAACCTACGATGATTCTGTCTTTGGTTTTGGCATTTTCATGTCCACTTGATAGTTTATGGTGTATGGTTTTGGTTATGTTTCTTTCATGTTCAATGTTTTTCTATGTTTCACTCTCATGTTTCTTTTGTTACATTTACCAGTGTTTCTTGTGATTTCCCCTTGTGTCACATGTTCACTTTTTTCCTGTGTATATTAATTATTCTTCCTGCGTTTCCCTCGTGTTTCAACTCCTACTTGCTCCTTGAGTTTCCCTCCAGTTTAATTGACCCTCATGTGTTTCACCTGTGTGTCGTGTCACACCTGTGTTTGATTAGTCTCTTTTGTTTAAATGAACACTGCATTTGCAAAAAATCTCCAATTGGGTCCATCACTCGTGTTTTCCTGCTCCCTGTGATAGACAGTGGTGGAAAGAGTACTGAAAATCTGTCCTCAAGTACAAGTGCTGTTACATCGCTAAAATATTTCTCAATCACAAGTAAAAGTACTGGTGTTAGAAAAATACTCAAGTAAAAGTACAGAGTATTCGTCTAAAAAACTCCTCAGATTATTAGTTACTTTAAACTGGTGATGTCACTGTCACCCCTAAAGTTTGTGTTTTGCTTTACCAATAGTTAAAATGCTAACAATCAATAATCATTAATAACTGATAAGATAGAAAACAAGTGTTTTTCGCTCATTTTCAGTTTTTTTTCTTTTTCTCATTTTAGGTTTTTATTTCCTTATTCAGCAAAGATCTCAGTCAGACAAAAAACAAAATTAGATGAGGCGCAGTTGCTGCCACGACTATTGATAGAATATCCATGAATACATTCTTTAAAGGAACCCTGGCTACCAGAACGTCATTTTCCTAAATGATCAGTGTTTTTACCAGCTACAGAAGAACGATAATAAAACCTCTCAAAATATCTTAGTTTGTATCAAATTTGAAAAAGTATTTTCACCTGTAGGCCGCCATTGTTGTTTACGCCGCAATAACGTCTGGGTAGTGACGTCATATGGTTGCACCGGGCTGGATCTCATACAGGATCATATAAGTCCTGGAGCGGACTTCAGTGGTTTCCAGAGGAAGTTTTGTGGGTTTGTGTTGGAAAATAGTCGGCACAGCATTTGGCTTTAGGCTCCGTTTATAATGACCCACACCTGTCAGCTCTTTCATCAGCATGGGCCGGCTAAATGCAGCAAATGCTTCTGGGGAGAAGTGGCCAGAACATAGCCGCCGGGTCCATGGGAAGTTGTTTACGCCCACAAGAGATTTCCCACAACTTCCTTCTTTTCTTGTCTTTTGGGAAGCTGTGCAGACTAACATCAGTCTCCTTGTTTCCTTTGGAAAAAATATCGAAGGAACTGAGGATGCCAATAAGCAGAGTTCAAACTCTAATGAAGAAATGGAAAATGAGGGAATCTGTTGAAACCAAACCACGGTCAGGTAGACCAACAACCATTTCAGCTACAACTGCCAGGAAAATTGTTCTGGATGCAAAGAAAAACCCAAAATAACTCCAGCTGAAATACAGGACTCTCTGAAAGAATGTGGTCTGGCTGTTTCAAGATGCACAATAAGGAGGCACTTGAGGAAAATGGGCTGAAGAAAGACATTTCTATGCAAATGCCATAAAGTATCCTGCTTACAATACGCCAAACAGCACAGAGACAAGCACTGAAAAGTGCACCCAAAAGCAGCCACATGTGGCATTATTATGTTTTTTTCCCTCCTCAAACCTCGTGACTTACGGCGACTAGTAGTGAGTAAACGGCCAAATCCAGATGCTCGGCACCAAGCAACCAATCTACGTCATCAACCCAGAATGCATTGTGGCAGTAAAACAACGGCTGCGCCCGAAGGATAGAAACTGTGTTTCAAACTGTTTTTTTTTTTTTTTTTTTTTAAAGAAAAACCAATTCGTTTTGTCTTTTAATAACAAATTCTAGTTTGAGACAAACATTTAGGCATATTCATGTCTATTAGTCCTTACAGTCGGGGTTCCTTTTAACTGGTTAAATTTTTAACTCAAAATCAAGTTGCGATCATTCATTAACATCCATTAACATTTTTTGTTAGTTTTTCATCCATATGTCCTGGTTTTCATTGGCATGTTTGCAATCAAATCACCTTACTGGCTACAAAAATGCAGATAAAAGGTCGAGATATTCATGAAAATTGTACTCAGTACTCAACTATGGTTTTAAAAGTAACTAAGTAGATTACATGGCATAATGATTATTTAAGTACAAGTAAAAGTACAGACTTGAAAATCTACTCATTAAAGTACGAGTACCCCAAAAAACTACTTAGTTACAGCAATCTGAGTATTTGTAATTAATTACTTCCACCCCTGGTGATAGATCCATTCAAAAGCCTTATCTGTCCATGACACATAATTTTTTATAAGATTAGGACTCAACCTAATCATGTTTATTTGGTCGACTGTTTCATTCCCTTTCCCTTAAGATGCATCTTTCCTTCTTTCTCCTTGTGTGTGTGTGTCTCTAATAACGGTCTCTCAGGCTCAGAGAGGTTTGTTCATTGTTCTCGTCTGCAGTTCTCCGTCTGTCTGCTCTGATCGATTAGTCCTGTCACAGCAGAGATGGAAAATTAATGATGTACCTGACTGTAACCACTGCAGCTGCACCCACTGTTCCCTCATTCAAGCTTCGTCAGGACGTGGGCGAGTGGGACACAAAAGGAAGGAATCACACGCAGGAAAAAAGACGAATGGACTCAGAAAATGCTGAGAGAAGGTTTGGTTTCTAAAGAGCACAAATCACTCCGTCCTCTCAGGAACACTTGATTTATTCACTTTAATTTCCCCCCTCAGCTTCACATCTTTCACTACCAAAACTCCTGCAGAAATCTCTGTACACTACATCACTTCAAATTCAGAATTATGTCCACGACGTCCAATATTTAGCTCATGCATTTCATATCTGAGAGTTCACATCTCTGTACACAGGTCCAGAAACGATGGAGGACACAGATTAAACTTTCCTGCAGAAGAGAAACCCCAAAGGCATCAATATTTTAAAGACATCTTCTGCACAGTGTGAAATAAACAGAGGGTTATAATACTCTTATAAAAACTGTGATGAGACGTAGAGATAAATTCTTCTCTCTGATAACAACACGAGTCCCTTCAGGGTTTTTTTAAAGGCAGAGCTGGAAAATTATTCATATAAAAATAAAGAAAACAGAAAAAAAACAGGTGAATCACAAAGAAACTCGTTGACGCTCTGAAGTCTCTTTTTCTCTGATAATTAAAAACATTTCTGTACAGAGATGTGCTGCCATGAAAGCATCTTCATCTGAAAATCTTCTGTCCTGCGAAATAGAAAAAGTGTGAATTTGTCCTTTAAATGTTTCTCTTTATATACACGTTCTGTTTCGAGTCAGTGTGTGTATTTTATATAATAATACTTTATAATCTTCTTTACACAGGTCCGTTTTCTTTCTGAAGACTGTAAGAAAGACATGGATGAACAGCTGGTGCTGAAATGTCAAAAATCTGCATTTTTTTAATGTCCAGCAGGGGGCGACACCACCAGTCACAGATAAAATACAGAGCTGAAAACAGCCAAATCTCACTTTATTGATTCACTCATTTGATTTTTTTATTGATGAGTCCATGTTTCCACCTGACGCTGCATTATCAAGGTTTGTTGTTCACACTTTGGGAGATCTGGTTTCAGTCGAACTAACATGTTTAAACATAATTCAAAAGTTGTTTTTTTGTCGGACGAACACAAGGAGTAGATTTATTTTTAAGCCTCATGGAAACGTATCAAATGTAGGTTGTTATGTTCGGTTGTATGTAACCAAGAAAATGATCTCAGTGTTCAGATAAGTCTCTATGGAAGCCCATTTCCACCAATTAACTCTTAATTCAATTTTTTTTTTTACCTTATTTCTCGTAATTTCAATTTTTCAACTCAACATTCCTTTATTTTTCCTCATAGTTTCAGCTTTTCAATCTCAATTTCATCTTTTTATCTCATAACTTTGGTGTTACCATCTCATAGTTTTGCCTTTTATTAAGAAATTATGATTCTTTTCTCTTCTTCTCCTCATGATTTCAACTTTCTCAACTTTTGATCTCTACATTTCTTCCTTTTTCACAAGCTCAAATTTATGATCTAATAATGTGACTTTCTATTTCAACATTTTGATATTTTTCCTCATAATTTATTCTTCTTTGATCTCAATTTTTTCAATCTCAAAATTTGACAATTTCTCACAGTTTTGGCTTAATGATCTAATGGGTTTGAGTTTTAAATCTTGTAATTATGACTTTTTAAGAAAAAAATTGGACTTTTCATCTCATTATTTCAACTTTTTGTCCCCATGATTTCAGCTTTTCAGTCGCAATTTCAACCTTTTATCTCATAATTTTGACCTTTCATTTATTTTTCTTATTTTTATTCACTAATTCCACCTTTTTTAACTTTTGAATTTTTTTGAATCTCAAAATCTTGACTTTTTATCTTATACTATCGGCTTTGCGATCCCATGATTTTGACTTTTCATCTTGTAGCTATGAATTTTCAGCCAAAAATGTTGACTTAATCTCAAAATTTCAACTTTTTCTCATAATTTTGGCTTTTCAGTCCTTTTTTATCTCATAATTATGACTTTGTTATCTCAAAATTTTGACTTTTAGGTCATAGTTATATCTTAATTAGGGTAATAACTAATCAGAACAGAGCATTTTTTTTCATTTTTATCTCTTTAATTGGCACAAACAGGCTTCTTCAGGTCTTAGATTCTGGATTAGAGAAATATTTTTTCTGCAAGGAAAGACAAATTTTGGTCGAGGAAGTGTTCTGTTTTTTTTATTAAGTACTTTAGGAATCATCCAGGTTTGAACTTCAGTGAGCGTTTGCAGGAAAATAGTTTGTGTGAAGCTCAGGGTGAGAGTTGACACTGAATTAATCTTCTGGCTGCAAAAGAGAAGAAAGGAAATTAAAGTTTTCCCTCCATCTCAGCAGCTGCACTTTAATGTTACACGTCTCTCAGGACAAAGTCACAAACACGTAACACGACATCTTAAAGATACTCTTCACTCCCTCGACTGGAAACCTGGAGTTTCTGAAGCCACATTAATACAGGATCAGATTCACCTGAGGATCATTTCTAATAACTGGGTTTTCAATCCCCTGTGAATAAACCAAATCTGTTTTTTCTGAAGTAATAAATCCAGGGAAAATCACCGTCAACATTTCAGGACAAACATCAGTCCTGAAAAGTTTCTTTCACTCGTTTGTCACAGAGGAAAGATGTTCAAACTTTGGTTTCTTGAGTCTGAAACCAACGTGTAAGAAGTCAAAGGTTCAAGGACTGATGAGATGGTGCAGCTCAGCTCTCAATCAGAAGGTTGAGGGTTCGATTCCAGCTCCTGCAGTCACATGAAGAGTCCTTGAGGAAAACTCTGACCCCGTGTTGCTCCCCCTGTTGGTCAGTGGTGTGTGGATGGACATGGATGCGTTAGAAAGTACAGAAGTACTCGTCCAACAATCCACTCTTCATCGATCTCCACCGAGTCTTTCGTGGTTTTGTTGGTCTGCGTTCGTTCCAGGATCAGACGGTGGTGACAGAAAGCAGCGGGTTGTAGATTTTCTTTCCGTCCGGGGACCTGGATCCGTGAGCCAGCAGCTCCTGGATGGTGATCCAGTTGTCCAGGATTCGTCGGTTCCTCTTCTTCATGATCTTCTTCTGGCTCAGTAACAGGATGTTGTTTCCGTCCTGTCGGCTGTGGGGCTGAGACGAACGAGGGTCTTCAGCCGCTCCTGAAGAGTCCCTGAAGGAAAAACCACAGACAGGAGCCGTTATGAAACGTGAGGTTCGGACATGTTTGGACGTTTCTGGGTGGTTGCGGGTTCTTTTTTCCCCCATACCTGTCTCCTTTGAGGTAGTCGAGGCGGCTCTGCATCATGAACTCTCTCCTGCGTCGGTTTTCTCGAGCTCTGAGCAGCTGCTGCTTCCTCTCCTCTTTGCTCCAGTATCGACCCTGTTTGAGCAAAAAGGTCATGAGACAGCTCAGAAACATTTAGGTTAGAAATCCTGTTAAAAAAGAAACTTTAAAAAAGAACATGCATTGGTCCAGTTATCTAATGTGACTTCAACTGCCTAAAAACAAAGGAGAAGTTTTCTCTTGGAGTCTTTTGAAGCATTTAAATAATTTGTTCCCTAACATTGTTTTTACTGTAATTATAATCATTTTCATTATCATTATTATTATTTTTAATTATTTGTCCGTACATCTCTCTTTTTTCCATGAAATTTGACTTACCTCTTTATTCATCTATTTTTATTTCAATATCAATTTTACAATAATTACTATAAGAACCATTAGTTTTGTAATTATTATCATTTAATGGAATAATAATATTAATAATAATGATAATAATAATGTTCTTCTTCGTCTTCTTCTTCTTCTTCTTCTTCTTCTTCTTCTTCTTCTTCTTATTATTACTATTATCATTATTTACCTTCTTTGATTTTTTCATCTCTCTCTCTTTTTTCCATAAAATTTCACTTACCTCTTTATTCATCTATCCATTTTCATTTCCATATCAAGTTTACTATTTTTATTATTATTATTATTATTATTATGACTATGATTATTATTATCATTATTTGTAATAATAATAATAGAAATGAAAATAAAAATAATGTAATCAATACATGATATTATTGTTATTATTCTTTTCTTGCTCTTTACCTCTTCCTCTTTTTTCATTAAATGTCATTTATCTATTTATTTTACCATTTACATTTATTTCTATATCTGTTTCACCATTATTACTATCATTATATATATATATATATATATATATATATATATATATATATATATAAATATATATTTTTTTATTTTTTATTTTTTTTTTGCTTTATTTTATTTCCTTAGTTTCACATATCTGTTGTAACAAGTGGAAAAACTTTTGTTCATCAAATGCCAAAAATAGAATAAAAAGAGTGCAAAAAAAATAAGTATCCTAATTTCCAAATCAAATAAATATGGATTGAAGGAACTGGTTGAAAAACTACTTTATGAACAGAGAAAAATATGTCACTAAGTTTTACCCTTTTACAAAGTCCAGATTGGTGCATCGGTGCCAAACCAAACTTTACCAAACTAGACTTAACTTATCTTATTTTAACTTAACTCAACTTAACTGAACTTAACTTAACATAACCTAACTAAAAATAAAAAAAAATAAAATGCAGATTCAGAGGATTCCAGACTCCACCTGTTTCATCTCACTGGCCGCGTCGTCATCTGTCGTCATGCCGCTGCGTTCTTCTCTGATCTTCATGGCTCGAGCCTTAAGGAGACGATCTCTGACCGGACGTTTGGCCACGTACCGAGTGCCGTCGCTGCGAATCTTCACCTGAACGCAGACGAAACGAATCAGCGTCATGAACAGCCGACGTCTGAAAACACTTTACGTTTCTCGTTCCTACCTTCCACTCCATGCGCTGAGGGGACGCCGTTGGCGATGACTGCGTCAAACCCAGCGGTAAGGCCAGTCCTAACCGTGATGCGCGGTGATCCTCCAGACCACAGGGGGCGCTGTTCACGCTTCTAGGGCTGGCTGGACCACTGCTGCCCGTGCCCACCCCTCTCTCCTCCCCCTCCACCCTCGCTCGGTCCCTGACCCGGTCCAGAGGGTCCACCAGACCCTCGGAGGGCAGCGTCATGCAGCTCTGGTAGCGCTCCGGAGGTTTGCTGCGGCTGTGGTGTCTTCTGCTGAAATACGGGCTGGATTCTGCACTTCCACCTCCGGGCCTGCTGGGGGCGCCACCTGCAGAGGGTTCGAGGAATGTGAAGCTGAAATAAAAACTTTCAAAGGATCAGTCTGCACAAAAAGAGCTTCCCCAGGTGCTTCTACCTGCTCTGGAGCTCCGCCCTCCGTCGGCCACGCCCCTTCTCGACGACCCCACCTCCCTGGATAAAGACCTGAAGATGGCAGCAAAGATTTTATGAAGTTTAAATATAAACAGAGAGCTCAAAAAAAAAAGCACATGGAACGTAAAAGACACCTGAACTTAGAGGGCGTAGAAGGGGTGGAGCTTGAGCCGTGAGCCCCGCTCCCATTGGCCGTTTCGTACTTCCTGTACGTGCTGGGGGAGAAGGTGCAGCTGAGGTTGGAGTGGCGTCTCTCCCTGTCTCTGTCTCTCCCGTGACGCCGCGGCGTTAGGGGGGAGTTCAGAGGGGGGAGGCGGCTGAGGGGGAGGAGGAGAGGCGGAGACATGAGCGGTCTTCCTCTTTCGTCTTCCTCTTCCTGGAGGGGCGGGATCTGCTCGGTGCTGACCAGCGGCGTGCTGTGGCAGCTCTCTCCACCCGTGTTGTAGGCGCTGGTGCTGTCTTTGTCGTCCGAGCGCTCTCGCTCCGGGAGCTCGTTGATGGCCGACAACTCGTGATGATGAGGGTCGGTATCATCGAGGTCTTCGCCATCATTAACCACGCCTGGAAGAATGAAGAGTTCAGATGATAAAAACAGTTTTTGTACAGATTTCGGGCCTGATCTACGAACAGGTTGCAGTTGTGGATAGCGTCTCTCATATTAACAAAATGGCGTGTGCTTATTGTTTAAACTTGGTGTTTTTAGTTCTGATTACCTGCTTCAGGAGTTCCCGCTCTTCCCGCTCCGACCGCCACCGTCTCCTCCTCCATCATCCACGCCTTCAGACATCTCTCCCTGAGCTGCTGCATCTTCTGAGCTCGCAGAATGTTCCTGCACTTGAACTCCAGGTGGCGTAGCTCCTCCTCGATCAGCGCCATCTCGTGCTCGCTCAGAGTCGAAGAAGAAGAAGAAGATGCGGCGTCCTGCTCCACTCGCTTCTCCTCCTGCGCTCCGTCGTCCTGCTGCTCGTCTCGTTTGGCGTCCCCGCGCTGTCGCTCGTACTGACACTTGATCTCCAGCAGCTCCTGGTATCTCTGACACTCCTCCTCCGTCAGACCCGGCATCATCATGGTTAAAGAGGGTGGGTGGTGGTGGAGGTGGAAGTGCTGCAGGTCAAAGGTCAAGTGTTAGCGGCAGGAAACCAACTTGAAGACATGAAGAAGCGTTAACGACAAAATCAAGCTTTACTCCACTCAACCATCATCACAAATTTACTTTTAAATCCTAGAAATTTTATTTAATCAACTTTATGATGTGACTTTCTGCTCGGTTAAGTTGATCTGATGCAAACCCTGATCTTTTTTCTGAGCTTTCATGCAGGAAAAATAACATTTTCAACCAAATTCAGAATGTTGTTTGCAAAAAAAAGAATATTTGATTGCGTTGTTTGTACCTGAGTGCAGCTTCTTTCTCTTTGCATAAATCTGTGAAACTCTTTAGAACACGGTGTAGCGCCGCCTCTACTTTTTACACATCAAGTTTCGATTGGCTGTAAGTTTGAAACCAGGTGAGAAACATTGACCATTCTTTGCATATAAAATCTGGGGAGTTGCACATTCATATTGTATTTTCAACATGTCCCAGAGCGCTGTTTCCTTTTACAGATGTATTGAACGAATCAAGTGTAAAGGGTAAACAATAAAAACATCATGATCCAGACCAGCTGTTCTTCACATTTGCATTTTTGGGGGATACAACCTTGACATTTCTGTGTTCAGAAAAATTAGAGTAAACTCTACATTTTGCATGATTTATTGCACCTTTTAGCAATTTATTTAGTTAGTTTGCACTATATGTTCTATATGTTTATATGCTGTGGAAGACTTGGTATGATTGTCCATAAGCATGTTTAAGCAAAGGGCTGATAACGCATAAATCAGAAACCGCCATTTTTTTCCCTCTTTTCTCGTCTCCTTATGCTTTTCATGTTGTTTTGCCTTGCAGTATTTTAATGATAAAAATGTTTAAAAGTGTAAGACTTCAATATTTATTCTTGTTATCCTTTGTGCATTGATTTAATTATGAGCTGCAAGGGTCAAAAAGTGCAGCTGTGTTTTTGTCGCTGCACATATGCAGAAGTTCCAACAGCTAATAGGCGTATTGTATGCAGCGCCTGCAGCACATGCAGTAAAATCTACTTCAGCAAAAAGCCATGACTTCCTGTTTCCAGTAGGGGGTGCCTTACTTTGATGGATAAAAGACTTATCTGCACTCAGGGTGTGACACTACATTCCTCATTAGAGCTATTCAGGTGAAAAACTCGTCAACTTTGGACGCCTACTCTGGCTGCACCCATTGAGCTACAAAAAATCTTTCAATAAATTTTCACCCTGAATGTGTCTTGTTTGCACATCTGAAATTTGAAGATGATCTGAATAAAACTGCAGGA
Organism: Thalassoma bifasciatum; assembly: GCA_008086565.1. Taxonomy (NCBI): domain Eukaryota; kingdom Metazoa; phylum Chordata; class Actinopteri; order Labriformes; family Labridae; genus Thalassoma; species Thalassoma bifasciatum. The sequence goes on along the minus strand of RPOG01002037.1, from coordinate 58,741 downwards.
GAAGTTTGTTCAAATATGTACCCTATAAATAATTAAAATGGGACATTTAACCCAAATTTTGTTACTTCCTTTTTGGAATTTTTTATGGTCTTAAGAGACTTATTTGTAGATCTAGTCATGATAGTTAAGCACCCAAAATTTCATGCGTCCCTGTAGCTGAAAGTACTTAAGGGGGCTGTGTTTTTCTCACCTAGATGGCGCTGTGGTGCATGTATTTGCACAAAAGCACTTGATTCATTCACTTTGTGGTGTGATTGAATTTTCAATAGAGATGGGATTTATGGCTCTTTGAGCGGAGCCGTTCAAAAAACTGGCTCCTTTGGGTCATTTTGAACGGATCCCAGCTGCGACTCGGTTCCCATCGTTCATATTAATGAGCCGTTCAAAAGAACCGGTTCGTTCGTGAACGTCACAACACTAATTTTCAAGCTTTCAAGTGTTTATCTGAAGCTGAAGGAACATGTTCAGGGTTAAAAGCCTGAAAGAAAGACCCACATAACTGCAAAGGACGTCTGTGTTTTAACCCTGTTTTGTGCGTTAAATTTACGACTTTTCCATACCGAAAATTCCAACTTTTTCCTCCAAAATTTAGAGGTGTCTTTCTGGAGAATTTATTAGTGAGCCGTTCCTTTCAAAGAGCCGATCATAAGAACCGGTTCGTTCGTGAACGTCACAACACTAATTTTCAAGCTTTCAAGTGTTTATCTGAAGCTGAAGGAACATGTTCAGGGTTAAAAGCCTGAAAGAAAGACCCACATGTTTGGTTCCTGGTGGGCTGAGTTAGTTTTTTGTCCCTCCTCAGGATTATTCACATTCAGGCCACATGAACCGCCTCCTTTAGGTCTTATCACTGGGGTTCCTATAGGGTCTTCACCGACCCTGGTGGTCAGGTAATAATAAAGCTTTCTGCCTTTCCTGACACATAAACGCGCCGTGCATGCTCGCTTCTGAATGGAAAATAAATAAACCAACAAATCAGAGTCTGAGCAGAGATGGAAACACAATCTTTGAGTCGATCTGCACCCTGCTGCAGGTGTAATGTGTCATCGCTCTCTTTCTGTCAGCTGTAAGGAGGAAATCACCCAGGAAATCACTGGTCCCAGCTCCGGTTGCTATGATACGACGGAGATGAAGCACTCCACATCACGGCCCCGAGGTTCTCCACGACTGAGGCGCACGGAGGCAAAACGAACATCCCACTTTAGTTCATCAGGGCTGATTCAGCTGTTAGGAAAAATGACTCAAGCTACACTTTGGTCCAATTTTCTCTTCCAGTCCACGAATCTCATAAAATTACAGTCAGGATTCTGTCTTTGCTCCATCTTCAATCTCACACTGAGTCTTTGCAGAAAACCCACAAAGATTTAATCACTGTTTTTCTGTTTTAAAGTGGAGCTGTAGAACCAGAGTCTCCTGGTGAGTGTTATTGAACTGTATTGTCCTGTAAAAAGTTGTTTCATTCTCTTTAATGAGCAAGAAAGGAACTTGATAGTGAAAAAGAGACAGAGCATCAGACATTTACAGGAATACAGTGATGTGAAAAAAGTATTTGCCCCCTTACTGATTTCCTCTATTTTTCACATTTGTCATATTGGAATTATTCAGATAACCAAACAAATTTTATAATCAGACAATGAAAGATAACCTGAGAATATACAAAATGCCATTTTTAAAAGCAGAGTATGCAGGAATTTTTTGTCTATTTGTCTTCACACAACATCCAAACCGGGCTCCTCCTCCTCCGTGGCTCAGTGTCAGCTGCTGCACATGCTCACTACCACTGATCATAGCTTCGTAAAAACAGCCCTGCCATTTCTGTTGTGTTGGGACTTCTGCATTTTTTCAAATGCATCCTTTTGAGTTAAATTCTGTTAATGGGTCATTTTACTCATGTTTCCCGCTCTTTGTTACAGTTTGTTTCTTATCTATGTCTTCACTTGTTAACAATGTTTACTGCTCTATGTGCCTATAATTGTCCATTGAGGATAAATAAAGTTTTTTTAAATTTGAAAAGTCACTTAGAGTCTATTCCCTGATCAGGAAATGTTCTCAGTGTTTTTGTATTTTGGACTTTTGAGTTATTTTTGAATAAATACTTTTTGAGTTTCCAATCTGCCATTGGGTCCTCTCCTCCCATGTTCCTCACAAACAACTGACATAATCCTGGCAACTCTGCATTTATATTTTCTACCTCTGAATAAAAAAATGAGACAAAAAATTTAGAGTCCCCAGAAATTTCATGATATCAAAATGGGGTCAGAGCCCAAAAAGGTTGGGAACCACTGCCTCAGTGGATGGAGGACGGAGGAGGAAGTGTGTGGTGTGGTACCTTGTGGTGGTGATGGTGGTGGGGGCTGTACGCTGCTCCTCCTGCTCCTCCTCCTGACGTCCACTCCAGAGCGGGGAGGGAGTCTGAGCTGAGCTGGAGGTCTCTCAGGTGGAGGAAAGGTGGAGTGGTGTCTCCTCTGCCGTGCCCGGGACTGGGGCCGAGGCCTGGACTGGGTCGAGGACTCGGTCTGAGGAAGAAACGGAGATGTTACCAGTTTTCCAAACCGCCGACTACACACTACATGTGAAAGTACCCACTACTTCCACATGTAGTCTGTAGTGTGACTGTTTTGTTGGACCTGTTTAGTCGTATACTACTCTGGATTTCTGTTTCAGGAAGTGGAGCTGATGGGTTTTTTTCTAACGTTTAACTTTATCATAAATAAATCCATGAGTACATTTCAGTCATTAATTCACCACATCAATCAGTGGAGAAGTTACAGGAGCAATAAAAGTAGATAAGTTAAATTAGGAAAACAAATAAATGAAATTAAGCATGGGAAGGGAAAAGTAGTTGTAAATATTTTTGAGAAATTTTTATGGTTTTTTCATTATTTTTAGTGGTTCAAGGAACATTTTTAATTCATTTACACACAACTACAACACAACAACGAAAATGTGAAACGACCGAGAGAGAAAAATGAAGTGACACGAAAGATAAATCTGCTCACTTCATCATGAAAGAGCTGTTTACTTTTACCAAATTCATAAAAGCCTGTCAATCATTTATCACTTTTTTTTTTTTTTTGTATTTATTTCTCATAATTTCGACTTAAATCTTAGAATTTTGATTTTTTGTGTCAAAATTTCAACTTTTTATCTCAAACATTGCCTTTGTTACAAAATGTAGACTTTTTATCTTAGACTTGTGTCATCTTAAAATTTTGACCTTGAATGAGAAAGTTTGCACTTTTTTCACATAATCTTTCACTGATTTCTTAAACTTAAGAAGTTTTATCTCAAAATCTTGACTTTTTGTCTCAGAATTTTCTCTTTATTTCTCAAAATTTTCACTTCTTATAATAAAATATTGACATTTTATTGAAAAGTTTGAAACCATTCTTCCCTTTAGTTTTTATTTTCATCCTCACATCAGAGTAAAAGCTTTTGATGTTTCAATGGTTTGATGTAATTTTCTGTCAAGTTTGTAAATTTTTATGTACATTGTGAAAACTTCACTACAGTTTGATTTAGAGAAAATCATGAATCCAATTGGAATCGCTATATCAGCCAGAAAAATCGCAATTAGATCTTTTTTAAAAATCATTCAGCCCTATAGTAGGTGGTTTGGAAAAAAGCCTGAGTCTTTTCTGGTTGGTTCCCTCACCTGGGGCTGGGTCCGGCCCTGAACTTGCGCGTGCTCCCCGGCGTGTTGGTGGTGTTGGTGTTACAGGCGCTGGTCTGATCCCCCAGCAGGTCGTGCTCTGACGTGTCCTCGTAACGCGTGCTGTCGTCGGTGCGTCCCACGCCGCTGTCCAGCTCCTGGCTGTTGGAGAGCAGAGGAGCGAGGCTGAGCAGAGGAGGGAGAGGCACGGGGGGGTCCCTCTCCTCCTTCTCTCCTCGCTCCCCTTCCTCCTCCTCCTCCTCCTCCTCTTCCTCCTCGTACATGTCTGCTGCCTCCTTGCTGCCCTCTCCTCCCTCGCAGGTCACTCCTCCTCCTCCTGCTCCTGCGTCTCCTCCTCTGTAGAGACGGTAATATCCTGTGAGGTGAGCGGAGGTGATGGAGCAGGTGGAAGCTCGGGGGTTGGGGTGGAAGTTGCCTCCTTCCAGAGTCAGCTCCATGACCTCCTCTGGATCCACGGGGGGCTCGTTCTGGAGAGGAGAAACAAACGAAAACATGAAATCGTTTTGGAGACAACTTTTCAAAATCCTTCAGACTGAAAACACCTGACTGATCACACCTTTCATTTACCAGAGATCTCAGATTAAGAAGCGTGTGTATCCGTGTGTGTGACCTTGAATAAAGAAACTAGGTGACATGAGATAAATGCCTCCTCCTCCTCTCCTCTCGTCACCCATTAACTCTTCCTCCAGCATCCTTTCATCAATCCTCAATCCTGTCAACTATTTTAGAGCACTTCTCCGTAGGTTGTTGTAAGAAACGTTCCATTTTTGAGCCTCAGACATAAATAAGTGTAAGATTTATTTAGAGTCTCTGTCTTTGCAGTGACACCTGAAGCCCGTTGCAAAAAAGTAGGATTCAGATATTCAGGATAAATGATTAAGCCTGGTTCAATGATCTGATCTAAAACAAGAGCAGCCAGGGTCAGTCGGTTGCACAAAGACTAAGCCAGGATGAACGGACACAGATTCATCAAGCCAGGTGAAACCGATCCTTTGTGTGTGGATTTGTCCTGCATTTATTTCAATGTGAAGACATGTGGGTGTATTATATAGAGACATTTGAATGTGTAACTATCCTTATGTTCTGTAATATGCTTTAAATTTGTGCTTTCTGTCTTTTAGTGTCACTTCGGGAGTTCAGTTTTGTAAAGAGATGATGATTTACCTGCTTTGATTTATCCTTATTCAATAAAGCAGGGGTTCCCAAACTTTCCCGCCTGTGACCCCCAAGGTACAACACTAATGGGCCAATTCAAAAACAGACTAAAACAAACAAAAAAAACCCTGAGGATGCTTAATTTAACTGATCAGTAGGAAATTTACTGACTAATGTGCACTTTGCTGTGTTCACTGTATCAAACTTCAACAAAGAAATGTGAAAAAAAAATTCTGTTTGCATAATTTTATATTATCTTTAACCCCTATTTTTGCTTTTATTCTTACAATAATGGATAAAATTGTTCATAGTTTTTGATTTTCGGACACATTCCACGACCCCCTATCAATGTCTTGCGACCCCCCAAAGGGTCCCGACCCCACTTTGGGAAGGGTAAAACATTTTTTTCAAATTTTATACAAACTAAGATATTTTGAGAGATTTTATTATCATTCTTATGTAGCTGGTTAAAACACTGATCATTTAGGGAAATGACGTTCTGGTAGCCAGGTAAGTATTTAACCTCAGACTGGTTATACTGCAAACATCTTCTCATATAAAGAGAGGGTGAGAACATCTGTTTCTTCTGTTTTCTTCAGAGTAGAATCATAAATCTTTCTGTCACTGAGATCCGTGTATCATGAGAGTATCCTGACATGCAATAAAAAGATAATAAAAGACGCATGTAAATAAAAAATGCACATTTCTGGGGCATTGTTCAGTGTGTTTGTGTTTTCTGTCTCTCTCCTGAAAGCTGCTCCTTCATCATGTCCTCGTCTGTCGTTCTCACACGTCCATCATCTCCAGGTCTCTCATTAGACGCAGATCTGACGCCCTGAGCTGTCAAAGCGTCTGAAGACTGAGTGACTGACAGATCGTTTATTCACACACACACACACTGTGTGCAGTGTGTGTGTGCGTGCATGTATGAGAGTGTGTGTGTTGATCTGACATGTATGAATAAACAGCCCTGCAGTTCTTACTCTGTCAGCAGATGTGGACACACACTCTGGGACCTGCTGTCATACTGGAGACATTTATCATGGAACACATGAGCGCACACACACACACACACACACACACACACACACACACTGCTCATACTCACAATAAATTCTGTTTAACATTCACTGTTGTGCAGGAAAATGGTGTAATGTGTATTTTAAATGTTGCGCTCAGTGGACAAACCTGATCATTTCTAAACTGGCCAGCGTCTTAATTTCTGTTCAAGTGTTTTATTTAATATAAAAATTAAAAGTAGAAGGAGGTGATAATGTGCAAACTGCTGCTGCAGCGTCTTAAACAGAAAGTGGGTTAGTAAAGTGGGCTACAGGCGAACTGAGTGATGACACCATGAGACGCAGAGACACCTGGAGTTATAAATGTGAGGACCACACCTGGAGGTGAAAATAAACAGAAGCATCTTCATAGAAGTGGACTCACTTTACTCACAGAGCTGAAAATCAGGTATTACTTTCTGTTTCAAATTAATGATCTTGAATGACTGTCCAACTGGAGCTTTTGGGCTTTGAAATGTGCTGAGAACAATCCGGATTGTCCTTTCCCTCTTTGGCCTGGAAGACACCACGTCAATGATTTCCAAAAAGAGTTCTGCAGCATTTGTGTGTGTTGTTGATGTGTGACTTTGTCTTTGCATGGTAGAGTTTGAACTGTCACTTGTAGATGTAGTGATGAACTGTGTTAACTGACAATGGTTTTCTGAAGTGTTCCTGAGCCCACGCGCTAATATCCTTTACACAATGATGTGGGTTTTTAATGCAGCGCCGCCTGAGGGGTCAAAGGTCACGGCCATTCAATGTTGGTTTTGGGCCTTGCTGCTTACGTACAGAGATTTCTCCTGATTCTCTGAATCTTTTGATGATATTATTGTCAGGATCCAGATTTGGGGTTTTTGGGTTTTTGCATTGATTTCAGGGCTTTGCCTTTTGTTCTTTATTTCATGAAGCTCGCGTTAGTTCATGCAGGACACAGAAGTCATACGCCCCGCTGATACCAGCTGACAGGCTGACGTTCGAGTCACACCTCTCCACTTAACCAATCACAGCTCGCTGTTGACCAATAAGGCGGTGTATTTAAACATGTCTACATTCACAACTATTCCTGCTACTGCTACGCACCACACTGCTGCGTCTTGAAGTTACCTCCTCCACCCCAGCCTCCTCCTGTTAAGTCTGTATACATGTATAATATTCATGTATAAAGTATGTGTCTTGTTCTCCAGGGGGGGGGATTCTGCTTTGCACTCCCTGGAAAGCTTAAGCAGGCTGCTTGGCTAACCCAGGGAGTACTCTGAAACCAGAGCTGTAACGCCAATTTTAACTGTATTCCATTTGGCAATAAATGGTTCAAAACTATGACGAGAGTGTACATGAATGAACTGGGTTTTCTTGGGTTTATCAGTGTTCCTTGTGTTGAATTTTTTCCCTTGTGTTCTGGTATCTTGTGTTTAGTTATTCTTGGGTTTCCCTTGTGTTTCATTTTGTACCTGATCCTTGTGTTTCACTTCCTGGTCCTGGGTTTCCCTCCTTTGTGATTGCTCTCATGTGCTTCACCTGTGTTTTGTGCCACACCTGGGTCTGATTAGTTCCTGCATATATAATCCCTGTCCTGAGTTCAGTCTGTGTCCGTTCATTGTCCAGTGATGGTTTCGTGTCAACATGTGTCAAGTTCCTGTTTCTACTCTCCCCCTAAGTTTTTGGACTTTGTTTTTGAGGTTTGAGCTTTGGTTTTTTGATCCTCTTTTTGTTTGTACTTGGGTTTTTGTTTTTGTTTTGTGTGTGTGTGTGTGTGGGGGGGTTGAAATAAAGACTTTTGAGTTTGAATCTGCGCTGGAGTCCTCCACCTGTTTCTGTTTTTCACCCAGTCCTGCATCCCCACTTGATAATTATGGACTGTAGATGATGAAATCCATCAATTCTTGCAGTTGGACAAAGTTGAGAAACATTGTTCTTAAACTGTTGGACTATTTGCTCACGCAGTTGTTGACAAAGTGGTGAACCTGGCTCCATCTTTGTTTGTGAAGGACTGAGCCTTTTGGGGATGATGCTCCTTTTATACCCAATCATGACACTCACCTGTTTAAATCAACCTGTTCACCTGTGGAATGATCCAAACAGCTGTTTTTTCAGCATCAGAAACTTTACCAGACTTTTTTCTTGAACCCATCCCGGCGAAGTTTACCTCTATATCAGGTCGAGCCAGCAGCAGAGAGAAGTTGATGCTGTCCTCTCGGGTCAGGATGGCCACCGCCTCCTCTCTGTCCTGGATGTCCACTCCGTTTATCTGGAGGAAAGGAGAGAAAAAAGTTTACTGAACAGATCCTACACCTATCAGAGGGCTGACAGGTAAAGATAGACGACCATTCCTGCAGACACGCTACGACAGGAAGTTTAAAGAGACCAAACGACCTGTGGAAGCTGGAGTGTTTGATTCCTTCCTCTGACCAGAGCCGCCGCTTGCCAACAGGTGAGGCAGGCAGCTGCTTGGGGCCCCGAACCACTAGGGGGGGCTGACGAACTTGACTCCACAGTAATGTCTAAGATGTAGCAACTGCAGTGACCATTAACCCCATGATCCACATCAAACAATTCGTGGCCAAATTGCAATGACATCTTTGACGGATACCCCCCTAAAGAGGCCCCTTGTCATCCTTTGGGCAATGCTACAGGCCGTTACTTTACTGAAGTTTGTCAATCAACGTATGAAACCGACTACAACAACGCAAGATGAAGAGGAGCTACCCTTCAGGGAGCGAAAAAAGATAATTTTGGAGAATATTTACAATTTAAATAAGGCCCAAACATAAACTTTGATAACAAAGGTGAAGTCCTGGCTACTGTTTTGGTAAAAACACACATATTGTTTTTAAAAGTTGCATTGTTCTGTTGTTCTTTTTGTTTGACATAATTGTATTTTTTTTGCTGTAAATAGTTTTTAATGATGTAATCCATTCCTTTTCCCTGTTTTTGCACAACTTTCAAAATATTCAGTAATAATATATTTTTCAAGAAGTTTGAGTGTCTGACGTTTTTTGTTGATTTCAGATTATTATGTCAACACTTGTCAGAGGGGCCCCTTGGAAATTTTTGCTTGGGGCCCCATCACACCCTAGAATCGGCACTGCCTCTGACAGGTGTGAGGCTTTGGTCTCCGTGGAGATGGCTGTCATGGGAACTGATGCTGACATCCTGGTTACCATAGTGATACCAGAGGAAGCTGGTGGTCTATTCTAATGACTTCCAAACTTCACCTTCCCGCTCTAACAGTTTTACTCTGGAGGTCAGATGATAATGAGCAGAGTAATGCTGAGCAGAGAAAGTTATTCACACTCGATGAGAAACGACAAGCAGAGATGAAAAAAAGTTTAACCACGAATTAAAACTCTCACACATACAGCTTCTCTCCATGAACACAGAGCTGAACAGCATGATGGGAAAACCACCGTTATCCTTCCATCTCTCTATTTTTAGCGCAGCGGTAACTGTGCCTGTGGCGTCTCTCTCTGATTGGACAGTCTCGTCCCTGGAGCTCCAGGTTTAAATTTACACGGTGAGATTTGAAACTAATCTTCACCTTCATTGAATCAGGGCACACGCTTGTGTTTCCACTCTGGAGGAAACACCTCCAAGGTCAACATTTACTATTCATGAAAGTGGAGATTTTCATGTTTGGGGGGCGTGAAAATGGAAACTGACAGAGTCCAGAATATCAAACGGGTTCAACCTCTGGGGAGCGCGATTGTTGAATGTCACGCTCCGTCTGTAAAGTTTTCTTTCCAGAAATGGAAAAACGTGGTTGGAGAATGTTTGGAAAGACAGAAAAGCCCAGGAGACGTGTGTGTCCAAACATTTCCAACGAGCTCTGACAGAGAGTTTTTCAGGTGATGGTTTACCTGCAGGATGCGGTCGCCCTCTCTGATGCGTCCGTTCTTCGCCGCGATGCTGTTTGGATTCACCTGCAGCCGAAGATGAAGATAAACAAAGCGGGTAACCTCATGAATAAACGAAGAGATGAATAAATAATCACAGAATGAATAAATAAATATGTTCATGTGTGAGCTGGATGATTGAGGGAGAGAATAATTGGTTTGATGAAAGATTTAAAGGGATGAAGAAGCAGGTTAAAGTGAGTGAATGATTTCATCACCTCTCCGACGTAGATCCCCAGATCCTCCTCGTCGTCCGTCCTGTAGCAGACGGTCAAACCCAGCTTCTCCTGCTGACTGGACTTGTACAGCTCCACCTCCTGGAGGAAACAGGAAAAACAGAAGCACTTAAACGATTTAACAATTATCAGTGACTTACTGATAATAAACTCCTCTTAAAGCTGCTGGAGGGATGAGCAGTTTTTGACCTTCATCAGCTCCAGTTTGCATTTGTTTTCATTCAAATTGGATTTGCATGAAAAATTAAATGCATTGCTCAGATTTGAAGCAGGGATTGTCAGCTTCTGGACCAATTAAGTGCACTAAGAGAAGGCAGACTACCCCAACACGTGGCCCAATTATGGAAAACTGCACACAAAAAATGCCCTCCTGGTTGGTGAACTCCACTGATCTGCCACTTTGCTGGTTAAAACAGCATTAACTGCCCTTTAAGAAGCCAAAACACATGATGAAATGTTCTCTTGGGAGCCAAAATTTACAAACGTGTCCTCCTTGGAGCCAAACTTGTCAAGAAGTGGCTTCTTGGGAGCCAAAACAAACATTCAATTGCCTTCCTTGTTGGTGAACTACACCAATCTGCCACTTTACTGGCAAAAAAAAATGATTAACTTCCCTAATAGGAGCCTACATACACATAGTGCCATTTTAGGGGCCAAAATGCACACTAAAGTGCCTTCTTGGGATCCAAAACATGTGGTAAAGTTTCCTCTCAGGAGCCAAAATAAATGTTCAAGTGCCCTCCTGGCTTGTGAAGCATACTAATCTGTCCCTTTGGCTTGTTAAGACATGTTAAATTGCTCTTCTGGGAGCAACAACACATAAGTTGAGAGGCCAAAGTGCGCTTCTCATGGGAGTCAAAATTTGCTGAATTGCCCATTTGGGAGAAAATATACTAAAATGCCATTTCAGGGCCAAAATGGTTTCCAAATTCTTATTTTGGTAGCCAACACATGTGTCCAAGTGTTTTCTTAGTGCCACTTTTGGAGCCAAAATAGACAAAAACGTGCTCTTGGAAGCCATGAAATTAATGCTCAAGTGCCCTCCTTAAAGGTGAAGCACACTTATCTTCCCTTCTTCCTGGTTAAATCATGATAAACCAACGTTCAGGGGCTCAAAGCCTTTTGAAGTGCCCTTCTTTTGGAGCCAAAATGTGTGAAAGTGTCCTCCTTGGAGTCAAACTTATCAAGAAGTGGCTTCTTGGGAGCCAAAACAAATGCTCAAGTGCCTTCCTTGTTGGTAAAGCACACTTATCTGCCCATTTGGCTGGTTAAAACATAATTAACTGCCCTAATGGGCGCTAACATACACTATAGTGTCATATTTGGGGTCAAAATGCACACTAAAGTGCCTTCTTGGGATCCAAAACATGTTGTAAAGTTTCCTCTCAGGAGCCAAAATAAATGTACAAGTGCCCTCCTGGCTCGTGAAGCATACTAATCTGTCCCTTTGGCTTGTTAAGACATGTTAAATTGCTCTTCTGGGAGCAACAATACGTGCCAAAGTGCGCTTCTCATGGGAGTCAAAATTTGCCAAAGTGCCCAATTCGGAGCAAATATACTAAAATGCCATTTCAGAGCCAAAATGGTTTCCAAATTCTCATTTTGGTAGCTAACACATGTGTCCAAGTGTTCTCTTAGTGCCACTTTTGGAGCCAAAATAGGTGTCAAAGTGAGCCAAAACATGCTCATGGAAGCCATAAATTAATGCTTAAGTGCCCTTCTGAAAGGTGAAGCACACTTATCTTCTCTTTTTCCTGGTTAAAACATGATAAACCAACTTTCAGGGGCTCAAAGCACATTTAAGTGCTCTTCTTTTGGAGCCAAAATGTGTGAAAGTGTCCTATTGGGAGCCAAAATACTCAAACGTGCTTCCTGAGACAAAATGCATGTAGAAAGTCTCATTTTTCAGGGCCAACACATGTTCCTTTTGGGAGCCAAAATATGCTTAAGTACCCTCCTTGGAGCCAAAACAGGTTAAAATATGATTGACTGTGTCTCCTTGGTACCCAGAATAAGAAATAAGTTCCCTCTTTGGAGCCAAAATGGCGCTGCATGGACCTTCTTCTTTTTGCCCCTGCCTTTAGTAATGTCTGTGTATCCTACTGGCCTGGTCTGAGCTTTATAGACATGACAGAGAAGAGCTGAGAGTAGTTTTATTTTCTTACAACCTCTTTTGGTGTCCTTCATTTAATATGGAAGCAAACACAATATTTCAAAGTGTCAAAAATTGGAGTAAAACTTCCATAAACTCTTTTTTCCTGAAGTGAATCTGGTGACAAACAGACCAGCAGATGCTCCAAAAGACTAGTTTTGACCATCAATCAAAAGCTTCGCTCTGGTTTCACGAGGAGGACATTAGAAGATTTAAAGAGGAAATGAAAGAAGAGAGACATTAAGAAGTCGTTAAAGGAGATATAACGATGTTAGCGATAATAGGAGAGGACAGAGGGAATGAGACAGAGAGATACGGACACTGATTTCATGAAGTGTGGAAATCCCTGTGGTGTTCACGTCAGAGAAAACGAGGAGAACGTTTCCACTCTGCCGACTCCTTTAATGACCAAACTGGTTTTTGTTTCAGGGAAAAGCTGCTGACAGATGGAGTGGAAACAGGAAAGATGCTGTTCAGCTAAACACGGCGCTTCATTAAGCTCCTGTAAACCAAACCAAGAGCTTTTGTTAAAGGTGGAGACCACTCATGCGGATTTTCTCCTCCAAACGACACAGAAGGAAGACGTCACTTAACGACACGAGAAGTAATTACATCCATGTCCTTCCTCTTTTAGTTTCATGTGGTCAGAAAGCTCCAGGGATTTAAAGAGGTAAACATGAGGTTTTAAAGATGAAAAACATGGAGCAGGCTTGGATTAAACAGCAGGATGGAAACACTGAAGCGGAGCCGGAAAACTTGTTTCAGGTTTGTTTTAGACTCTGAGTATTGTGGTCTAATTGTTGAAAAAACAGGAACTAAAAGGCCCCGATCGTGAGAGCCAAAATGTGTTTGAGTGTCATATTAGGGACAAAAATGCACTTAAGTAAATTCTTTGGTGCTTGACATTAAGTGCCCTCCTGGTTGGCAACCCACATGAACCTGTCCCTTTGGCTGGTTAACACATGAATTGCCCTCCTGGGAGCCAAAAAAAAGACCAAAGTGCTCTATTGGGAGCCAAATCATGCCATGAAGTGGCCCTTTAAGAGCCCTTCACCTGCAAAAGTGCTGTCTTTGAAGCCAAATGTGAACCAAATAGTCTTCTCAGGAGCCAAAACTAATGCTGAAGTAGTCCCCTGGTTTGCGACCCACACTTATCTGGCCTTATGCAGCCAACACAAGTTCCTTTTGGGAGCCAAAATATGCTAGAGTACCCTCCTTGGAGCAAAAACTGGTTAAAATATGATTGACTGTGTCTCCTTGGTATCCAAAATAAGAAATAATTTCCCTCTTTGGAGCCAAAATGGCGCTGTATGGGCCTTCTTTTTCAAAAATGCACTTATGTAAACTCTTTGGTGCTTGACTTACACCAAAGTGCCATTTTGGGAGCCAAAACCCACCCTGAAGTGGTCTCTTGGGAGCTATAGATATGCTTCAAGCTTCCTTTGGGTCCAAATTTGCACTTAAGTGCCTTCTTGGGGGCCAAAAAAATCAAGTTTAAGTGCCCTCCTGGTTTGCGACCCACACTTATCTGGCCTTGTGCAGCCAACACAAGTTCCTTTTGGGAGCCAAAATATGCTTAAGTACCCTCCTTGGAGCCAAAACAGGTTAAAATATGATTGACTGTGTCTCCTTGGTATCCAAAATAAGAAATAAGTTCCCTCTTTGGAGCCAAAATGGCGCTATATGGGCCTTCTTTTTCAAAAATGCACTTATGTAAACCCTTTTGGTGCTTGACATACACCAAAGTGCCATTTTGGGAGCCAAACCCACCCTGAAGTGGTCTCTTGGGAGCTATAGATATGCCAAATGCTCCCTTTGGGTCCAAATTTGCACTTAAGTGCCTTCTGGAGGCCAAAAAAAAAAATCACGTTTAAGTGCCCTCCTGGTTGGCAACCCACACGAACCTGTCCCTTTGGCTGGTTAACACATGAATTGCACTCCTGGGAGCTAAAAAACAGACCAAAGTGCTCTATTGGGAGCCAAATCATGCCATAAAGTGGCCCTTTAAGAGCCCTTCACCTGCAAAAGTACTGTCTTTGAAGCCAAATGTGAACCAAATAGTCTTCTCAGGAGCCAAAACTAATGCTGAAGTAGTCCCCTGGTTTGCGACCCACACTTATCTGGCCTCTTGGCTGGTTAAAACATGATAAACAGCCCTCCTGAGAGCCAAAACACATGCTAAAGTGCTTTTTTTAAATCTTAACTTGGGCTGAAGTGCCCTGTTGGGAGCAGAAATATACCAAAGTGCTTTTCAAGAGCTGAAACATCAGCTAGTGGCCTTTTTGGAGCCAAACGTTGGCAAAAGTGCCATCTTTGGGGTCAAAGAAATTGTTGAAGTGGCTTCAAGGTTGGCAGACCAGACTAGTCGACCCTCTGCTGGTTTAAACATGATTGTTACATGAGTATGTGTATGCTTATGTGTGTGTGTTCATGAGGGTGTGTCTCTACCTGTGTGGTGAGCTTGTGTGTGTGTGTGGGTTCGAGTGAGTGGCCTGATTACAGGATCTGCAGCACCTGTGAGGAGCTACCGGTCAGGAGTGTTTGCTGCTCAGCTTCTTTGTTCACTGGTGTGTGGAAGCTTCAGCTGCAGAGACCAGCCAACCTTCTCAACTCTCTCCAACTTATCAGTGGTTTTTGACTTAGCCTTGTGTGGCTGTGTGTGTGTTTAGAGCTGTGTTTTTCTGTTGGTTAAAGGTAGACGCTCAGTGGTGAGTGACATTCATTTAGTCCTGTTTTTCTTTAGAGTTTCGTAAGACAGATTTATTTAAGACCGTGTTTTTTTCCTCTAGTTTTATGAGGAGTATTTTCTGTTGTTGATTGTTGGTTTGATTTACTTATCAAATACATTTAATTGACCATTTTCTCCTGCCTTATTTTTCTTTGACCATCTTGTCCTGGGTTTAAAAGTTTATTTTGTTAGACCTGCATACCCCTAGTTATTACCAGGTCGTAACAATGATTAAAAAAAGCTCACCTGGCAGCCAAAAAATGTGCTAAAGTGGGCTGCAAGGAGCAAAAATTTCACAAAACACATACTTCAGTGCCCTCCTTGGGCCAAACTTGTCCTGAAATCCCTTCTTGGGAGCCAAAACAAATCCCTTCGCTTGTTAAAACATGATAAAAAGCCATCATGGAAGGCAAAAAAAAGACACTTAAGGGTCTTTTTTAAAGCCAACACGTGCTAAAATTCTCTTCATGAGAGGAAAAATACACTGAAGTGCCCTCCAGGTAGCACAAAACCAGTGCACAAGTGCTCTGTTGCGCACCAAATTGTGCTGAAGGAGCCAAACACTTGTTTAAGTTCTCTCCTTGGTACCAAACACGCGTTGAAGTGCCCTCTTACCTCGTACTCCAGGTCGTCCTGTCGGTCCACCTCATGATTGGACACGTCGAAGTAGTCGTCGGGGTCGTTGTACTCAAACACACAGCTGCAGGAGAAACAGAAAATCAATCCACTTCATATCAAACATCATCGATTCTCATGTCCGCAGTCACTTCCACAAACAGCACGAGTCACAACGTACAACTCATTGATCCCGTAGGGCCCCCCGAGGTGAGGCAGGGGAGGGGAGGGGGGAGGAGGGGGAGGAGAGGAGCTGCCCCCTCCTCCTCCTCCTCCTCCTCCTCCTCGGTGATGATGATGGTGGTGGTGACCTCTGCTCTTCGTCATGATGTTCTGGAAGCTGATGTCTGTTTGCGTGGCGTTGTCCACACAGTCTGGGATCGCCACCATGGCAACGGAGTAGATGGAGCTGCTGGCGGTGCCGCTGCAGACCAACGTACCTGAAACACACAACACGCTCGTTTTAAGCATCTGCACTGCAAAAACGGAAATCTAAGCAAGTCATTCTGTCGTATTTGTAGTAAAAATTGTCTTATTGTTCTTAATTTGAGCCACATTCACCAGACCAGGTCATAAAAATGTCTTATTTCAAGTTTTTTAAAGACAAAAATGAGGTGTAAATTGCTTGTAACAAGTCAAAAAAATCCACCAATGGGATAAGACGAATTCGCCCAGCAAGTTTCTTGAAATTAGAAAGATGTCTTAAAACAAGAATCTTTTATCTTATCCCATTGGCAGATTTTTTTTTTACTTGTTACAAGCAATTTACACCTCATTTTTGTCTTTAAAAAACTTGAACTGAGACCTTTGTATGACCTCGTGGTATCTAAGCTCCCAAGAAGGCACATAAGAAAAAGCAAGTTTTGCACCATGGTGTGCACTTCAGCATATTTGGATCCTGAAAGTGCACTCCAAGGCGTGTTTTTGCTCTGAAGAGGATACTTTCACACATATTTTGGCTCTCAAGAAGGCTCTTTGGAGCAAATTTAGCGCCATAGTGTGCACTTTAGTGTATTTTGGCTCCTAAAAAGCCACTTCATGGTGTGTTTGGACTTCCAAGAGGCCACTTTAACAGATATTTTGGCTCCTAAGAAGGCACTTCAGAGCAAGTTTAGCACCATGGAGTGTATTTCATCGTATTTTCAACTCCTAAGAGACTTCAGTGCAAGTTTTGCACCATTAAGGCCACCTTAGCACATGTTTTGGCAACCTAAGTGCAAGTTGGGCACCCTAGAGGGCACTTAAGCTTTTTTTTAACAATTGGGCCTTGAGTAGGGGCGACCCCCCTGCCCCCCCTCTATGCACACCACTGTAACTGGATCAGATGGAGGAGATAAGATGCTGGATCAACACTTTTAGAAACACTGAGTAAGGATTTTCTGGAGATTTCTTTGCGAATTAAATCAAAATCTTTGGTTTTCTTTTGATATCCTCACCAGCTTTGGGGATCTAAAGCTAAAAGGAAGCATAAAGCTTTTTGAAACTGTAAGTTTTGTGTCTGCATCTGTGTGCAGAGATAAAATATGAAGCCGTGAGAGAGCCAGGATAACACGGGAGTGATTCTTAAAACAGATAAAACGCTGCGGTTACATCAGAAAAGACGATAAAAGTCAAGTGATAACACCGAATGATCTAATAAATCTGAGCGGGGGAAAAGATGAGAAATGTGACAAGGACGGAAAGAAGAGAGAGGAGAGAGAGAATAAGAGAGGAGACGTGATGAGGCAACATCGTGGGAAAGTGAGGGAGATGGTTTTACAAACGGCCGCTCAGAGCTTCAAACGCTGCACAGAGCAAAGAGCCGTGTGAAGCAGAGGAAACTTTTACCTTTCCTTCTGTGGCTCTTACGCACAGACCCGGGCTGCTGCAAAGGCTCCTGGGAGTTCTGCGGTCTGTCGAGAGGAGGCTGAGAAGATCTGCGACCTCTGACCTGAGGATGAGATTTAGAGTATTAATTTATAACAAACATAACTAATGCAGGAGTTTGAGGTGTGATAGTGGAGAACAGAGAGAAAAGAAGAAGAGCACACAGGCGTGATAAAAGCTCCTCAGATAAATCACAGATTAAAAGACGTCCTGGTGACAGTCTGAGGGGAATATTCTCTATCTGTCTGCAGCTTTATGGGGCTGAGACCTTATTAAAGATGACCGATAGGAGGCTGAGGATGGAGGGAGAGTCAGTGGAGGGGAAAAGAGTCAGTCCCTGAGAGCTGATGGATGGAGACGCAGAGGTGAGTCCTACCTTTGTGCTTCCGTGTCTGTCCATCGGCCGCAGGGAGTTACTCCAGCCTTTCTGCTAATGAGAGAAACAGAGAAACAGAAAAAGAGTGAAGCCTGTTACTGAGGCTGTGAGGAGACAGAGGTGAGGGGTAAAGGCACAGAAATCTGGAATAACTTTTCAACCCTGTGGTGCATAGTGGTCACTACAATGGACACCTCTTTAAAATATTAGGATATTTTTATTCTTTTAAGGGCCTCAAAAAATGTTTTCAATTTATATATATATATATATATATATATATATATATATATATTTTAAAAAGTCATAGACAAACATTTGAGGGTGAAAAAACGTATAAGCTTTAAATTGTTCAGCGTTAAAATGAATGAAAGAGAGTTAAAATATTTTGCAAAGCATTAAAAAAAGATTATTCATGAAATTACCAAAAAAGAAAGAAAAGAAGTAAAAAAAAAAAATAGAAGAAGTCATATTTACATGAAGTTCACACTGTTTATGTTGAATGCTCAGTTACAAATATTTGGGGGGAAAAAAATCAACTTTTTTTCATGACTTAAGACAAATAAAAACATTCAAGGGAAAAATCCTGACACTGACTGAGGGTTAAAGAGGGGGTATTCTGCTTTCTCATATCATAAATATGGATTTAAAATCACAAAGCTGGATGTTCATACTGAGTATGTGCAGATTTTCAAACTTCTGTAAATCCACGTTATAGAAATCCCTAAATATGTCTGTAAACTTGTTTAAAAAAACACTAGACGTACTTAAAATCTACACAATGGTTTGAGCCTCGAATGCAAAGGTCCAATTCCTGACAAAGAGGCCTCCAGAGGGGTGGCAAAAAAGGGAAAAGGGGGTTTTAGGAGGTGGGAGCCTTAAAGAGACAGCAGCCTAAGACTGAGGCTGAAATAAGGTTTTCGTAAAACACCAGTTACAGATAAAAAGAGATATTTTTGAGTTGTAATTCAAGTAAATATGCTGATAAAAAGTGGTATCAGAGGGACAGAATAAAGACTAAAAACCACACACAACACCTCCTCTAATTCATCTGCACCCTAGATTCTGTGAACCTAAGCCCAATTTCTAACCATAAAATCTTCAAAACAGGCTGCAAACATTTTTAATTCCACTTTCAAAGTTTGCATCTTAACATGGATGCAGAGGGAATTCCTTTACTTTTCAGAGCCACCCTCTAGCGGACGCTTGAGGATCTGCAGTTGTTCAAAATCGTAGAACTGTGACAGGCGGAAGCAGAGTCTTGGAGTAACAATAACTACTTGGTTCATGGCAAGACATCAGATTTTGACATTCCGCATCCAAACAATAAAACCTGAACAAGGATGCTTCAGGCCTCTGTTATCATAGTTAAAGTATATTATTTCATTTTCAGGCCCCTTTAGTTGCTATAATGTGAATTTATTCAGCCCACAGGGTTTTTAAAACTCTATTCCAAAGCACCTAAAGCTACGAGGTGACACACACTCGGGGTCACGTCAAACAAAACCCGTGGTGTGTTTCGCTCAGAGCCCCACACACACACCGCAGACAGCTGATGTTAATTTAGCGGAGAGTCTGTAACCTGCGGTTTTATTCCCACCTCAATCATAACGAGCTCATGACGAAGTAACACAACACGCCGCACACCGCACACATTAGCATAAATAAAACAGCTGCAAGCACGACGCAGCCCGTCTGTACGTCACTCAGGGGCAAAATGAAAGACACACCTGCCGGCAAACCAGCATAGAGGTAATTATTTAGGAGTGTGTTCCTATTGGTGTGTGTGTGAGAGCTGCAATAATGAAAACACTGTGTGTGTGTTTGGTTTTCAGGCCTGTTGGAGTCGTCACTCGTCTGCAGAGAGACGCAGAGAGAAGATAAAGCCTGGAGACACGCTGGATGCTAACCTGCTACTTCCAAGTGACACACACACACACACACACACACACACACACACACACACACACACAGGCTCATGAATACTTGCATGGTTGCACACAGAGACACACAGCTCTGTCGAACACCGCTCTCCTCCTCCCTCTCCTTTGTTTCAGAACTGATTGTTATGCATTACATGTCCGCTACAGGATGTCTGGCTGTGTGTGTTCATGTGTGTGTGTGTGTGTGAGTGTGTGTGTGTCTAACTCAGGTCAGTCAATACCCACTCAATAAGCACAATCATCAGTCAGGCCTGTTGTGTTCTGCTCTCTGATTGTGTTTCATCTGCCATTAACTACGTCAGCCTGACAACACACACACACGTCTCTGAGGGACAACAGTGTGTGTGTATCTGTGTGTGTTTGATTATTTGTGTCTTAATGTGCCTGAAAGACGAATAACTTTCTTTAGATCCAACCCTCTATACGATCCTGTATATTTATAGATCTGTAATGGATAAAAAAACAAACAAACACAGACACAGGAAACATGAAACATCTTCTTTTAGCTGCTGTCTCTTTAAGGCGCCTCGCTCCACAAACCCCCCTCACTCTGATTGGCCCGTCTTTCAGGAGGAGGCCTGGCTTTGAGCAGACCTTGGTGTTTGAGGATTATTTTAACAGGAAACCCTCACAAAGAAGATGTCCGATCTTGCCAAAAGCTCACCAAGAAGATCTTTGGTTTCTCCAAGAAGATTATCCCGAAAGAGATTTAGGATCTTATCAAGAATGTCTCACTAAGAAGATTTTGTAAAGATGTTCTTGCCAAGAGGATCTCAGATCTCGCCAAATATCTCAGATCTTGCCAAGCAGATATTTGGTTTTCACAAGAGGATTTAGCCGAAAGGATTTAGCCAAGAAGATCAGGCCGTGAAGACCTCAGATCACGCCAAGAAGTGTTTGCAATGAGAATCTAGTCTAGATTTCATCAAGAAGATTTTGCTAAGAGGATCTCCCCATGAAGGTTTCACAAAGCTTACATTGCAAGATCTCAGATATGGCCAAAGAAGACCTGATAAGGAAATCTCAGATCTTGCGAAGACAAAATTGCTGAGAAAGGATCACAATGAATATCTTGCCAAGAATACCTTTGATTCCCTCAGGAAAAGGGTTTTCCTAGACAGTCTCACCATCAAGATTTCACCAAGAACATTTTGGCCAAGAAGATTTTACCACGAAGATCTCCCGAAAAATGTTCTTGCCAATACGATCTTAGATTTTACCTACAAGATTTCTCCAAGAGAATCTAGTGGAGAATATCTCGCCAAGTAGATTTTGCCAAGTATATCTCAGATCTCACAAGCAACATCTGTTGAGGAGATCTTGGATCTTGCTAAGAAGATCTTTGGTTTCCCAAGAACATTTTGCTTAGAGAATTTATCCATGAAAATTTTGCCATGTTGACCTTAGATCTCACCAAGAAGTGTTTGCCATGAAGATTTTGCCAAGAATATTTTAGATTTCATCAAGAAGTTCTTGCCAAGAAGATTAAGCCCAGAGAATCTCGTCAAGAATTTTTCATGACAAAGATCTCCCCGTGAAGAGCTCACAAAGCTTATCTCGCCGAATCGATCTTGGATCTTGCCAAGAAGAAATCACCACGATGAGATTGCTAAGAATACATTTGGCTTCCCAAAGAAGATTTTCTTTTCTAGATCTCACCATCAAGATCTCGCCATCAAGATTTCACCCGGAAGATTTTCGCCAAAAAGATTTTACCACGAGGATCTGACCAAGAAGGACTTCCCATAAGATCTTAGATTTTACCAAGACAACTATCTCACCAAGAAGATCTTTCCAAGGATTTCTTTTCAGGAAGATTTTAGATCTTGCCATGAAGATATCGCCAAGGATATCTGTCAAGGAGATCTTAGATCTTGCCAGGGGCTCACCTATTAGAGGTTGCTCAAAAGAGCTTGCAGAGAATATCTTTGGTTTCCCCCAAAACATTTTGCTAAACTGTTTTAGCCATGAAAAACATGCTGTGTTGACCTTAGATTTCACCAAAAAGTTTTTACCAGGAAGATCAATCCCAGAAGAGCTCGCCATGAGGATCTCACCAAAAAATTGTTGCCGATAAGATCTTAGACTTTGTGGAGAATATCTCGCCATGGTGATCTTGGATCTTGCCTTGAAGAAGATGTGTTGCTAGTTTGGGAACTGAGTGTTTTGATCAGTTCACAGACAGATTCAGGGATTTCTAAGACAAATGAACATGTAGAGCACTGATTCCCAACCTGTGGTCCGTGGCCCCATGGTGGGCCGCCAGGGTCTTACAAGTGGGCCGCCAAATCATTTCCAAAATAGCATAATTTTAGTGGAGGGTGATAATATAAAGATACAAATATACAGAATAATGAATGATGTTAAAACCGAGATAAGTTTTAAAACAAATTAAAACTGTTCAAATAGTCATATAGAAAAAAAAACCTTTAAGAAAGCATGTTAGAGCCCAGTATGTAACATGACCCAAAATGCAACAACAACCTGAAATGCACAAAAAAAATAAAAATAAAAATAAAACCGAAAATAACAAAGTTGCAGGGCCGTAAAGTCACAAAAAGAATGCAGTACAACCCAAAATATAATAACTGACCCACAATGTAACAACTTGTCACACTCTGTACTTATTGGGTCAGAGGTGGGCCACAAACATTTTTGAGACTCAAAAGTGGGCCCTGAGTTGGAAAAGGTTGGGGACCACTGATGTAAAGGTTTGATTATCTGCACACGCTCAGTCTGAACATCCAGGATTGGTACTTTACATTTGAGAAAGCAGAAAACCCCTCTTTAATTTAATCAATTAAGACTTTAGGGGATAGTGAAAACTTGGAGGCTACGTCCATCTCTATACCTTCTGTGCAGATTTTTCTCGGGTGTGTTTCATCTTTAATTCCTTATCATAACCTTGATGATGTGTTTATAATAGATTAATGGTTACATAGATTAACGGATGCTAAAACATTCAGTGTGATTCTCTGTGCTCGGTTTCTGTCGATGATTTCTCTGTCCATCATTATTACAACACTCCTCGCTGTGCTGTTGCTCTCCTGCTTATTACACCATCAAATCTGTGAATGTGTGTGTGGGTGTGTGTGGGGGTTTACAGGGGACGGAAACAAGAAGACTCCCAGCCACATTAACCCCTCAGAAAACACAGCTAACCCAAGTGTGAAATTAATAACGGACGAGGAGAAAAGAGCTGACTGTCCTCTTCTCCTCACCATCAGACATTTTCAGCTCACAGATCTTTCTGGATGATTCCTGCTGCGTTCTCTGCCTTCAGGATGTCTTATTGATTCATTTTCAACAGGTAGAGTCCTGATAAATCTACAGAATGCTCCTTTATGGGCTCAGTTAATGAGCAGGAGGCTGGTTAACGCTCTGAGACTTCATTATTCTTCATTATTCTTCTTCACGGCTGATTATTGATCGCTGTATCAACCACAAACAGGCGTTATTATCATTCTGAGCGCTCATTGAGTCAGACAGAGGCTCAGACAGTATCGATGAGTGTGTGTGTGTGTGAGTGGATTGACTTCTGAATTAAACACTTCAGTGTGTAGCAATCAGTTTCAATTCCTGAAAACAAATAAGGAAGTATCGACCGCTGAGCCATAGGATATCCTCTTAATTATGTATCTCAGATCAGACAGGAAGAAGCAGGAACTGAAGCTCTGGGTTTTATCTCCAGTGAGAGTTTCACTTCACAGAAAAGAAGATTTTTGTGAGTGATACACTCCTGAAACAAGTGGCTGCACAGATATTTTGGAAGATAAGGGCGAAATAAAATAAGGCTAAGGTAATGGCTCATGAGATGAAATTTTAGCGGGTCAATGATGTGACGTCCCCTTTTTTGTGTCCGAGTGCAATATTTCCTTCCATCATGAATTGAGTATTTCATCACATGTATTTCTTTATTCTATGAAACCTGTGTTATTTGAACACATCTTTAAACTATTAAAATATAACATGTTTTTTTGTGTTTTGGTTCCTCAAACCCCCAAAATGTCAGGTGGTGCAACCGTCCTGACAAGTATCCACAGTAATTAAACTCTAAAAATTGAATGTCAGTTATTGTAAATGGAAATTAAAAATACAGTGGCATTATTTTATGCTTAAACCTTTGCAAATAAAACATTCTTTGCAAATAAAAAGAATTTTAAAGCTGTTGAGAAATGTAAAAAACTTTTGTCCCGTAATTTTCACCTTGTCAAATGTCAGGGTGGTGCAACCGTAACATTAGACTTTTATTTTAAAGTGAAGAGAATAAAACAGGAAACAGGAAACTGCATCAGCCAGAGGAGCCCAAATGACATTTGTGACCAAGTGGAAAAGTTTGTAGATTTCTCTGAAATACTGATAAAAAAGGTTTTTTCACTTCATTGGTGACTGGAACAATTTCCATGTCAGGTGGTACAACCAATGTAATAATGTGAAATGTTATTTTAACATCAAATTATTTATCTTATTCACAAATAAAAGAAATGAAACACACAAAATGAAAATGTATGAGTCACTACAGACACTTGAGAGATACTTGACAATAATTTCACACAGAAAAAATAACAGGAACATATAAATATATTTTCATATATTTGGTTGCACCACCTGACATTTTTGGGTGCTCTAATTAAAAATACTAAAAAATAATGAACCTAAAAACTTTGAAATGTTGGTCAACTACTGAAATCTGTTAGAAAACATAATTCTTCTCTCAGAAATATGTTTTTATCCATTTTCAAAGAACTTTTTAAAAATACGTTTTTAGACCCTCTTTTTGTCATTGACCCTAGCATGTTTTGGCTCAAGAAAAGGGCAGTTTGTCATATTTTCACCAGAGGAACACTTGTGTGCATGTGTTTTAGCTCCCATAAAGTCACAAAAGCAAGCGTTTGGCTCCTGAGGGGGCACTTTAGTATATTTTGGTTAAAAAGCATACACTTAGGAGCCGTTTGCACGACAACAATTTCAAGCCGAAACGTAAAAGTATTGTTGTGTTTCAGGCTCCCGTTTACACAGGTCCAATATTGACCGGACCAATCAGAGAAGAGAGAGTGTTTTGGCTCCCAAGACGGCACTCAAGTCTGTGTTTTATGATTATGGAAAGGTTTGAACATCTTCACAAGCTCAGTCTGATCATCAAGTGTTGTTACTTTATATTCATGTACAATTTGGGGAAAGCAGCATACCCCCTCTTTCATTTCTACAGATGCAATAGTGGGGATGACTCTCTCCATTATATGACTCCTGAAGTATGTAAAGACTCTGAAATGAATGTGTGAATCATGTCTCTTTAAAAGAAAAACCTTTTTGTTGACACTCCTCTGTGTTATTTGTCCCAAAAGATTTCACTGCAGCTGTTGGACGAGGCATCAAATGACAGCAATTACAGGACGACCACCTGTATCTGTATCTTGTTTTTTCTGATATGGAGACGGATTTAGAGCGTTTTCCCCAAAGACGAGCCTCCCCAGAGCTGGAAAGCAGCCGGAAATGAGGTTTGACGTGCAAACAGGCAGCAGGGTTCATTATAAAGGAAGTATCGAGGAGCAGAAAACGGCTCAGAGACAAACGACGTCCCTTCAGTTTACGGCTCTGATCCCTGAGACGGTCCAACATCTGGAGCTGATTCTTCTTCACGTTGATGCCGTGTGTTCGATACGTTAGAAAGTCCATCAATATCACCTCCTGGGGCGCCAACACGTGTCCCCTCCCTCCTCATTAACTATTTACAGACTTCATCAACACACACTTCCTCCACATCCATCAACACACACACACAGAAATAGTTCCACTTCAACACGTTTCCCTCCTGCATTTGTCTCTTTCTCACATGCTGAGGAGGAGGAGGAGAAGAAGAAGAAGACCAGGGATCCATTTTTCATCCCACTCTAATCAGACGGGAGAGAGAGAGAGATGAAGGTTGGATCCAGACAGGGATGAAGGATGAAATCAGAAGGAAAGAGGGGGAAATTGGAAAAAAGGGATAAAAAGAAGGGGGAGGGTGGAGAATGCAAAACTGGAGAGAGAAGATGAGAAGAAGTCGGAGCTGTCAGAGAGAGATTTCTTCTTTCAGTCCCGGCTCTCACCTCTCACCTCCATCAATCCTCTGGACTCAGAGACTAATGGGAGTCAAGCGGAGGATGGAGGATGAAGATTACTGAACAAAGAGCAGACGGAGCTGAGGAGGAGGAGGAGGAGGAGAGACTTCACTCTGCTGTGGATGCAGAGATGATGGAGCCTGATCACTTTGAGACGTGACTCAGAGACGAGCTCTGGGTCCTGTTTACTTAAAGCTCCCGTCAGGAGGTTTTCACAGCAAACATTCTCTTGTGCGTGAGCAGACAAAAGTTTGGAGCCATCACTTTGTTAAAACTAAGAAATGGATGCAGATAAAAAGATCCTTGCAGAAGACGTAGATCAGTGGTTTCCAACCTTTTCCTACTTTTCAGTCTCAAAAATTTTCACTACTTAACTCTGACTCCATAAATCAGGAGGCCATATAGCGCTGTAAAAAAATTAAGAAAACCCAAAATGTGATAACTGGTTGATAATGTAACAGATGCTCCAGAAAATAACTTTTATGCTATTTGTTACATTTCAGGTCATTGTTACATATTGGGCTCTAACATAACGTACGGTACGTTTTTTAAATATCAATGTATTTGTGGCTCAATTGCTAAAAAAATGCATGCTATTGGGTCCTCTTGGACACCAAAAACACTTACAAAAGCATCTTCTTGGGAGCCAAAACATGAGCTGTAGTGCCCTACTGGATAGTAAACCATGCACTTAAGTATCCTCTTAGGGACAAAAAAACAAAACAGAAGCTGAATTTTCCTCTTGGGGACTAAGATGTCTGCTTAAGTGTTCCTCTTGGGAGCCAAAATGCTCCTTAGTATCATTGCAAGAGCCAAAATGTGCATAACGTATCCTAATGGGAGCCTAAATATATGTTGAAGTGCCTTTTTTGTAGCCTAAGCAAACTTTAGTACTCCTTTGGGAGCCAAATTTTGCACCAAAGTGCCTTTTTGGGAGGCAAAACACAATGACTTTAACCTCTTGGGAGGAAAACATGTATTAATTTACCTTTTTGGAAGGAAAATTTGCAATTAGGTGCCCCCTTGTTGCCAAAATACATGCTGAAGTGTCCGCTTTGAAGCCAAACTGCACCAAAGTGCCCTTCTTGGAGCCAAAACACTTAAGTGTCCTCTTGTAGACAAAATATTTGCTAATGTTCCCTGTTGAGAGCTGTTCCCTTCAGTACCATTTGTGAGCTTTACATACTCGAATGACCTCCCGGGAGCCAAAACATACACTTAACTGTCCTTTTGGGAGCCAAAACATATGCCTAAACGTCCTTATGGGGGCCAAAATGTGTGTGCAAGGGCCTTCTTGGGAGACAAAACACACACCGACTTCAACCTATCGGGTGGAAAATGTATTGATTTACCTTTTTGGGAGCAAAATGCGCAATAAGGTGCCCTCTTGGGAGCCAAAACATATGCCAAAGTGCTCATTTTTTGGAGGCAAAACATGCTTAGGTGTCCTTTTTGAAGCCAAAATGTGCACTACAGCGTCCTTACGGGGACCAAAATGTGAGCTTCAGGGCTCTCTTAGGAGCCAAACTTTGCACCAAAGAGGCCTATTGGGAGGCAAAACACACACTGAATTTAGGTATTGGAAGCCAAAACACACTGAAGTGTTTATTTATGGACAATATTTTTACCAATGTACCCCGTACAGAGCCAAAACACGGACTCAAATTACCTCCTGGGAGCCAAACTTGCACTAAATTGTACTCTTGGGATCCAAAACACACAATCAAGTGTTGTCATTGGAGCCAAATTTGTGTCAAAGTACCCTGTGGAAGTCAAATGTCACACGTAAGTGTCCGGTTGGGAGCCAAAACACTCATCAACTGCCTTCTCAGCTGGTTAAAAATGATAAGATGCTCGTTGGGATGCAAAAGTGCGAAAACTTGCAGCAGAAATACACCAAACTTAGTGTTTTCTTCTGTGGAGAGTATGCACTGTAGATGCATTTTTATTTCCTTTTTGCCCCTGTCCTTCAAAACCTCATTACACACCCCTGTTTGCACCTACTGCCCCTTAATTAGAAACACCTGTTCAGCTGCTCGTTAACTCAAATACCTCATCATCCAATCACAGAGCAGCAGCTCAGCACATTCAGTCATGTTGACGTGATGAAGACGAGCTGCTGAAGCTCAAACTGAGCCTCAGAATGAAAAAGAAAAGTGATTTGAAGCTCCATCGTTATAGCTGAGCTGTCGATCTGTGAACCACAGAGAGACAAGACTGACTGACAGACAAAGAGGTAAGCAGAAGATAAATAAATAAGTAAATAAATGAATCCCAGAGGGGTCGGTCTGAGGCGTTATTTACTCCTCCCTCTTTAAGGACTCTTTTATCTCCGCGTCGTCAAAACTCCATTAACGCTGATGAGCTGTGGGCTCATTAGGCCGTCAGCAGGGACGCTCAGCGAACGCCGTCAGCTCGTTTGTATTCAGCTGCTGCTCTGATCCCAACACCAGGTGGTCACATGTTGCTACAAATCCCATGATGCACTGCTCTAAATGCAGTCAGAGTGAAGGGAGGAAACATACAGGAAATAAAATCACGTGTTTCACTTTTACAAGATGTTTAACATGTTGAAAATCTCAGAGTTGAATCCCGTATCAGGATGTTAGTGCATCTTTAATTCAGGTTAAAGCAGCGAAGAGAACTCGTCCTTTACTTTGATTTTTCTATAAAGAAAGAAGAAGAACGTGATGTCAAACATTAGCATAAGAATGAGTGTTTAAAGCTGCAGTCGCGCTCCATTATCCCAAACAGCCGCTCAGATGATCAGACGGCAGCAGGAGGCGAATGATACCATGGATCACTCCTGTGTTTGTTGTGCTGGCATGAATCTTAAACACACACACACACACACACACACACACAGTGGAGGTAATCTGTGTGTTCAGATTTGATCACACCCTGATACAGTATCTGGAGGATAAACAGAGCGTGGAAGCAGAGAAAACGTGGATTAAAGCCATAAAGTGTGTTTCTTTATCCAGATTTGTTGTAAACGTGTTTGTTTACAGAATCACGACCTCAAATTTCTGATGATGTTTCTTCAGGAACGACTGAATCCTGAGACACAAAGGTGTTGGAGTCAGACACTGATCTGCTGCGAGTGTCTGCCTGAATATAAAGCGAGTTTAAGTTTATGTGATGGCAGCTGGATTTACATAATGCGCACATGAGTGAGAATAACATATGGAATAATGTGTGTGAGAATGATTCACAGGCTCATATCTGCTCGCTTTGCTCCGTTATTGCTTCAAATATCAAATATTAAACATTTGTTTGATGCCGTGGAGAAATAAAGAGAAATAATCCTCAGATGTTATGACTCTAGATTACATTCCTCCTGATTTTGCTCTCTGTACAGACTGTTGAAAAATGACACTTATTTACATTTTTGACTGATGGGTCTTAAAAAGGTTCAGAGTCGAGTTTCAAAATGGGAAAGGGAAGAAATGGGAGTGAGACAAAAAAAATTAGGTAAGTTAAAAACAAAAATGACATTTTTTTTTTTTTTTAAAGAGGGGGTATTTAGCTTTCTCATATCCTTAACATAAAATTAAAGTAACAATCTGGGATGTTCAGACTGAGTATGTGCAGATTTTTAAATTTCTACAAAGAAAAAACAAAAAAAATACCGGACCTAAGTGAGATCTGCACAAGATTTGCTAAATTGTTAAGGACCTCAGGGGCAGGCCTTAGTTGTTGCTTTTTTTAAAGAGGGGGTATTCAGCTTTCTCACATCCTCAACATATAATTAAAGTAACAATCCTGGATGTTCAGACTGAGCATGTGCAGATTTTCAAACCTCTACATCTTTACATGTTGCAGAAATCCTTGCTTCTGTTCATAAACTGGTCAAAATGCTACATTCTGATAATTAAAAAAACACTAGATCTAAATGAGATCTGCACAAGATTTGCTCAATTGTTAAGGATCTCAGGGGCGGGCCTCAAACACTAAGGTCTTACTCTTGTTCTGCCCAGTTACAGGCCTCTAAAGTGCTGGCCAATCAGAGAGAAGGGGGTTTTTGGAGCAGAAGCCTTAAAGAGACAGACGCTAAATTAAAGAGTAGAAATTAGAGTTTTTTTAAACCAGTGGTTCTCAACCTTTTTGAGTCATAACTCCTGATTTATTAATAGTTTTTAAGCTTTTTTACCCTCAAACACTTGTCTATAACTCAAATAAAAATGAATATATATGTTTGGAAAAAAAAATTAAAACATTTTTCAGGCCCTACGAAGAATAAAAATATCCTGACACAGGCTTATATGAATTTCCACCACATGAACCATTGAATTTAGGAGTAAATAACTTTTTAACAGAGTAAAATGTAAATTAGTGCAATTTTTTCAACTGAGATCAAAATTTTGATCAGAGATGTATGTTTATATTAAGATTGAGTTTTTTTAACTTAAAGCAAAAGTCAAATATTGGAGGTTTTAAGACTCTCTCTCTCTCTCTCTCTCTCTCTCTCTCTCTCGCTCTCTCTCTCTCTGTTGTGCTCATTACAGCAGCTCTGCCGGTTTCAGTATGAGAAAGCATAAATACAGCCTCCCTAATGACCCCCCAGTTACCGTGGCAACAGCATCCATTGAGACAAATCTGACAGCAGAACGAGGAGACGGAGGTGACTGAGACGGAGACGGAGGGAGGAGGGTAGGTGAAGGGGGGGGGGGGGGGGGGGGGGGGGGGGGGGGGGGGGGGGGGGGGGGGGGGGGGGGGGGGGGGGGGGGGGGGGGGGGGGGGGGGGGGGGGGGGTTAGGAAGGAGAGAGATGGATGGAGGAGCAGATACAGGGGGGAGATGAAGACAAAGAGATAAAGTGATAAATCAAGAGAGAGAGAGAGAGACGATAAAGTCATCATGAACATTTCCTCTCTCACTTTCTCACCGGTGGTTTGTTGTAATAGTTTGTTCCAGTCCGAGAATCTGTAACCTGATTATTTAATTATGTTTTCAAGTATTAAAAACATGAAATATGTCATTAATATCTGATTTGAGCAGCTTAGAAGTCTCCAACCAAGTCAGTGTGACAGTACTGAAAAATTAAAGAGGGGGTATCCTGCTTCCCCATATTATAAAGCTTTAGTGTCATCAATATTAACTGTGATTTCAAACGTCACAATGCACAATGATAAAGAGTCAAATAACGGAAACAGTTTCACAGACATTAAAAAATATAGCTTTGACAGTTTGCTTCCTGTAAGCGCAATTTTCTTGCTAATATGTTATTTCATGTTGATTTCTGTTATTGGGAAATATATTTCAACAAGTTCAAGGTTGGATAATGATTTGTTTGAGTTTTGCATGTTATTTAAGTTGTTTTTGTTACATCTAGTACGTATTATCCTGCTTTAACTGATTTCTTTTAAGTTGTTGTGTTTTTTAAAGAGGGGGTATTCAGCTTTCTCATATCCTCAACATGAAATTAAAGTAACAATCCTGGATGTTCAGACTGAGCATGTGCAGAATTTCAAACCTCTACATCGCCATATGTTGTAGAAATCCTTGAATTTGTTTGTAAACTGGTCAAAATGCTACATTCTGATAATTAAAAAAACACTCGCTCTGAATGAGATCCGCACAAGATTTGTTAAAATGTTGAGGAACTCAAGGGCGGGCCTCAAACACTAAGGTCTTACTCCTTTTCTGCCCAGTTACAGGCCTCTAAAGTGCTGGCCAATCAGAGTGACGGGGGTTTCTGAAGCAGGGAGCCTTAAAGAGACAGAAGCTAAAGCAAAGTGTTTTAGATTGAGGCAGAAATTTCAGTTTTTTAAACCAGTGGTCCTCCAATTTTTTTGAGTTGTAACCCTCGATTCAACATGCACCCCCAAGTCATGCACCCATTGCTAGTATGAGTGGGAAATGGGTGCTGAAAAAACAGTGCAGGTATCCCAAAAAACGAAATGAAAAATGTATTTTGAGTTCTTATCCTACTCTCCCATCTTGTTGTCAATAAAGCTCTCGCTTTAATTTCACATTAATGGCAGAGGAGAAACCAAAAGTGGAAGTGGTGAAAGGATGGCTGCTTTATAACAGCATAGAGAGGAAAATATGCTTTACTTAAGCTATGAATCATGCAAAAGTACCACAGAAACACCAGAGGGAGAAAGTAAAAATTACAAAAAATTGATACATAACCCCTCTTTAAAATAATAACTGTTTGGTGAGTTTTTTCAGTCTGTAGAGCAAAAACAAAAATGACTAAATGCTCAGGGGGAGAAACAAAAGGTGAAAGAAAATGAAAACAGAGGCAGTGAGAGAAGAAGAGAGGGGGAAGGGAAAGAAGGGAGGGAAGAGAAATAAGAAGAAAGGATGAAAATGGAGGAGAAATGAAAAGAGAGAGAAGATAGAGAGGAATAAAACGGCAGAGTAAATTAAAGAGGAAAGAAGAGCTTGTTTGGGGTGTAGCTTTACAAAGTGTGTGTGTGTGTGTGTGTGTGTGTGTGTGTGTGTGTGTGTGTCCGTGTCTGTGTCCAGACAGGCCCAAGCAGCGAGGAAATCGAATGAAATGAAATAAGCCTTTTACACCTGTCAGATTCAACACACACCAGCTCTGACACACACTCTTCTTCTCAGCCCTCAGGGACACACACACACACACACACACACAGTAACACACACACGTTTACACACACTCTTTGATTCGCTCGGTGTGATTCCTAACGTTTGATTTCTCTCTTTAGATGTTTATTTTTCCCTCCAGCAGTCGTTTATCCTCGCTCACATTCAGACACACGCCTGAAACCACCTGAGAGGCGTTCAAATGCTCCGAGGCAGCGTGGGACAAACCACAGGCGGCTGCTGTTCACTGATAACAAAAAAACATTCATGAAGAAAGAAAATCACACACAAAGTCCTGTATTCATCTCTTTCTCTTTTATCTTAAACTACAGTTTTCAGAGAAGCTGTAGTTTCCAGCGCTGAGTTCAGACCTTAAATGCAACACTTCTACATCCAGTCACATCTTCTCATCGATCTGAGAGGAGCCAGTGCTAAAATTAGCTCCACTTTCAGACTGAGTGAGTGTGTGTGAGTGTGTGTGTGAGTGTGTGTGTGATTATCATCTTGTCTTCAAATCTCATGAGGTCATCAGAATCTATTACAGACCTCATTAATCACACACACACGTTCAAACTGAGAGTGACACCAGCACATATGAAACCAAGGTGACAGGGGGCATTAAGAGACAGTGTGTGTTTGTGTGTATGTGTGTGTGTGTGTGCGTGTGTATAAAAC
>RPOG01002037.1:0-24786 GCA_008086565.1 Thalassoma bifasciatum | reverse complement strand
ACTAAATTCTAGAATTAGTCCTTGCACTTATTTGAAAGCCACTGATAGGTCTAATAAACTTTCAAATATGTGAAAATCAGGTGTTTATTTTTCAGGTGAATGAAGCCTAAAGTTAGTGTTCAGAGGTTTTTTTCTGACTGAAATCAGATCAAGTGATGTTTCTGCAGGTTTCTGACACAGTGAACCAACACTAAATGTTTTCAATTAAAACATCAATTCATCAGGAACAGTAACAGTTCAAGTGAAAATTCATTATGAAAAAAAAAGAACAGTAGAAAATCCTGAGTCTGGCCAGTCTGAGACAAGACCTGGACCAGTTTTGACCATAACAACACGAGTAACTGCAGAGTTGCTGGTGCAAGTCCCGGTTAGGACCAAGATTAGAAATCAGGCTGGAAGCTTGAGAGGTGTCTGAATCATAGACTGTATAATGAGTGGACGTAACGACGTTTGGCTCAAACTGAAGCCTCCAGCAGATGCCCCGCCCCCTGGTGTCTGGCTGCAGTATAGGTCATAAGCCCCGCCCCCTGGTGTCTGGCTGCAGTATAGGTCATAAGCCCCGCCTCCCCATGCATTCCAGATATGAGCCGGAAAAACTTAAAAAAATTACGATACCTCGTAGAAACGTTTCTCTCATCTTTACGCTAAGGTAGTATGATGATGTCATTTGGTTGCATGGTGTTCAGGTGTTTTTTTTCCTGAGAAGTTAGTTTCTCAATAGTTATTGGACGTTAAAAACCGCGACATAAGTTTCGTTTTACGATAGTTGACAGCTGCTGTTCGTGAGTAGTTTTATCGGGGATATAAGAAACTTTGGGAAAGAGCCAAAAGGAGACTAAACCTTCTGAAGAAGAAGAAATAAAAACTCTGGCTGCACAATGGCGGCTCAAGTAACGGTTTTTTTTGGCTTCAAAATCGTAGAACCGTGACAGGCGGAGCCACGCTGTCTATTCTATATACAGTCAATGCTCTGAATACATTCCTGCCCTTGAGCAAGGCATCAAACCTCTAACTGCTCAGGTGCACATTTGTGTGCAAAGGGATGTTTGTATAAGGACTTTGAACAAAAATGAAACCAGAAAATTTAAATGTTCTGGAGCACAACCAGAACATTAAAAACAAAGAATGTCAGTCACAGGGAGAGCTGCAGTTGGCTGGGATATGATGTAGATTATAATTTTGTCTTTTCGTCAAATCTGCCCATCAATGCAGATATAATCAGGCAGAAAATTGAGTATAGAAGAGATAAGGTGGTTTCTTTTTAGGAATGAATTTGTTCTCTTTTCTGGTCCGTAAATAAATCAGGAGATCTGCCCTAAGGGTGAGTGGTGAATTAATGTCAACCCCTGATGATGCATGGGCCGGGTAAATTGTAGAGTTTGTTGTGTGAAATAGCAGCCCATTAGAAAGTGTTAATTTTAAATCTACAAACCCAAAGTCCAATTGTTGACATGGAAACAAATAAATGGCTGCAGGATCTAAATTTTTTGGTTCTAAATGATTCCAGAATGTAAATTTTGGAGTGGAACCCAAAACTGAAAATGTCAAAAATACTGTTTCTGTTCAGAACAAACAAAATGGGAAAATATTCTGTGTGTGTGTGTGTGTGTGTGTGTGTGTGTGGGAGCTGCAGGGATCCTTGTTTCTCAGTGGGATCTCAGATCAATCAGCACACAACAGCTCTTTAATGAATGTGAATCCCAAGTGTGTGTGTGTTCGTGTGTGTGTGAGACTCCAGAGGTGACCTAGTGAAGATGGTAATGATGTCGAACAATCAGGAGCCAGAATGGGGAAACAACCCCCAGAGGAGGGTGTGTGTGTGTGTGTGTGTGTGTGTGTGTGTGTGTGTGTGTTTAAATCTGGAGGTCAGGCACTGTAACGCTCCTCCTCGTCCTCGTGGCTCATTAGAACCAAACTCTGCTCTCAGACTTCGACACGTCCAACACAGTTTTTACCTTCAGCTGCAGGTTTGTAACATGTTCATTCGCTCAGAGTCACATTAATCTGTTTGTTTTTACTCCAGAATATTCTGTTTATCCTCACTACAACTATTCATTTTACCACAAGCTCCAGCAGCAGAGAACAGAGACAGTAAAGTGTGTAAACCACAGAGTGTGTGAGAGTGTGTTTTTATGTATGAGAGCAGCTCCTCCATAAACATGTCTCCTCCTCCTCCCTCTGAGGCTTTAACATCTTTCTGTTTCCACACACAGCGTTTCACTTCAGCCGTTTCATCCTTGTGGAAAAATGAACCCCAGCAACAGAATTCATAAAAGTTTGCTCCTGTTATACAGAATTTATACGGAAAGATTCATGTTATTCGAGAAGCAGAGTCATGTTTTAAATTTACAGAGCAGCTTTTCTGCTCCTGGGTTTGACTTCAACATTTCATCACAGTCACACAAAAAGGAGAAAGAATCTGCAGCTTCCTGGCTTTAATCTTACTCTTTTATGACTTCCTGTTCCAAGAGTAAGACCAATATTTTTAATCAAGTCTTTAAAACAACTTCCTATGTGTCCTGAGTTCTGGACTTTGAAAGTATTTCTCTGATACAGAAGTGAAGAGTGTAATAAGTCTGAACACAAAGCTCGGCTTCTTTTATTAAAGTAGAACCCCCACCCCCCCACCCCCGGGACACTTTGATTACAGCATCATAACGGATGTATCGATCTACAGTTATAAACTAAAGTTCAGCTCCATGAACAGCTATAAAAACTGGGAGAAAGGTGAACGCAGGTTATGAAACAAAGGTTCAGCACCATGGACAGCACCCACTAAAAACAAAGAACAATCAATGACACTTCTTTTTCTGACAAAGGTTAAGAACCAGAAACAACAAAATCAATAAGTTCATCAATTTTAATTATATGGTCAGAGACACTTAAGTCACCATTTAACACCACGGACAGCTCCTCATAACAGAGTACGGTTTAACTAACCAATCAGCAGCTCAGAATAGTGGAATGTTTTCTTGAAACAATGTGGAGCATTTTCATCTTTTGTAACGTTAAAATAAGAAAGTAGAACCTTGAACAGCTCCATCTACTGCAGTCAAGAATTTATTGATAAGATACTCAGATACCAAATGCACTTTAGACTCTAAAATAGAGAGATGTGCACGCACAAAGTGGAATGTGATGTAAACATTTCCACTGAAAACTCTGGCTGATTGTTTACACAGCAACAGTGAAAGAACGTGTCAGAAAAAGTTCACTCTGGAGGCCGTTTTAAAACTTTTTGTCTTAGTTTGTCATTTAAAATGCTGTTTCCATGGAAATAAGAGGCTGAAACACAACAATATCTTTGCGTTTCATCATAAAACAGCCCCTATAGATAGCAGCTTTAGTTCTTGTTATGCTTTTTATTTATGTAAGATTTAATTTGGCGTTCTTGGCTGTGCAGCTTTTACAGATCAACTTGTTCCATTTATTACAATTGGAAACTGGGGCTTTTACTTTTACAACTCAGCATTTTTACCTGTGTGTTGTATCTGCACTCTGTGTGTTTGTGTGAATTGCTAGTATTATCATTATTGTTATTATTATTATTGTACTAAGTAACTCCCACTACAACTTAATCAGATGAAGACAGAAAAAGGTAGAGAATTAGTCACATGTTCCGTCAGACGTCAATAACTGGACTCCTGTCCTCTGCTTTTTCTGGGACATTTTGCAATCAGGAGATTTTTTTATGTTTTGCCCATCGTGTTTCAGTAAGAGCAGCAAGGACTACACTAAGGTTCAGGACCCTGGACAGTTTCTTCTGTCAGCGTTAAAAGCAGAGCAGTGACCGTGGAAGAGTTTTCTCTGTCACAGCAATGATGCGTTACATTGTCAGTTTGCAGGAGCAGACAGAAGTTCAGCACCCTGGACAGCTCCTTCTGTTACAGCAGAGAGAAAAAAGTGTGTGTGCATTTCAGATCAGTGGTTCAGCACCATGGAGAGTTGTTTCTGTCACAGCAGTGAACAATCAGGACGACATCGTCGGTGTATATGTCGCTTTTCCACTATACAATTCCAACCCTACTCTCCTTGGCTCTACTGGGTTTGGTTCTTTTCCTCTAGCCCGACTACAGACTCACGGTGGGCGTGGATCTTATAACACAGCTGCCCTAAAGTGCTGCACAGAAGTGCGTGCATGTTCATCTATAACGCCACACAAACATCATTTTGTACTAACATATGTGCCACCGTGGTCTTTAAAGGAAAAAAAAAAAGATTTCATTAAAGTAATACAGCGGCTCAATGTGGGTCGTCATGACAACGGAGGTAAACAACAGCCTGGTGCTGCTGCACGCGGAGGAAAACGAAGGAGCTGCTTCCTGACATCAACTCTTCCCTGGATCCAGTGAGATCACTTTAATTTTTGATTTTTGGGCCTGGTATAGCAGAGATTTTTTGTTGATCAATCATTCTTCTTTGAACTGGTTTTCCTTTTTGGTTCCCTGTGGATTAATGGACCGATTGGTGCTTAAAGACTCTCGTGGCAGACAGATCGCTCCTGCACTGACCAACTTTGATTTAATTTAAAAGACTCTTTAAAGCCAACTATCTTTGCTGTTAACTTCTTTTTGGTTTAAAAAGGACTTTTAACTTATTTAGGAATCATGAAGGAGCATTTTAGGGCTGTATTTTGTCTTCATTCAGTCTGGTTCTGTGCCGTCAGGTTTAAATGTCATTAAAAACCCGTCGCTGACTTATTCCTTTGCCTCTTGTAAGTGATTTGTTCAGAGTCAGAAGCTGCAGAGATGACATTCTCTGACCAATGAGTGACCGGCAGTCCGTCCACGTCACCTTTTAGTATCAGCTTTACTCTCTTAGAACCAGGGTAGAGTAGGTACTAAAAACTGGCGTCTGACATGTAGAGTAGGGCTAAGACGGGTCAGCACCACAGACAGCTCCCTCCTTTACAGTGATACACACTTGTATTGTCAGCTTACAGTAACAAACAGGGATCAGCACCATGGACAGTTCCTTCTGCTCGAGTGAAGAGGAGTACGTTTCAGATCAGGACCGTGGACAGCTCTCTCTCTCTCTCTCTCTGTCTCTCTCTCTCTGTCTGTCTCTCAGTAATGAACAGATGGAAGTGTATCGTCAGCAGACAGTAGCACAGCAGAGTTCAGCACCATAGACAGCTCTTTCCTATCATTAGAGAGCACTCAGTGTAAACGCTGTGAGGTTTTCAGCACCATGGACAGCTCTAACATGATCCCACCGCTTTAAATCAGTCTGACTCTGTTGGTCAGAGGCTTTAAACAAACACAGAGTGAGGGAGACTGCAGCTTTGAGGGGGTAGTTCCAGTTCCAGTGGGTACATGAGTCCTGGCTCTGCTCTTGGTAACACGTTTAAATCTCATTTAATACCGTCTGTGTCTGTCTTTGTGTGTGTGTATTATTGGTTCTTTGTTTTGTTTCTCGTTGGCTCAGCTCTCAGCTGTTTGTCTAACATTGGCCGAGCTCAGTCTGTAGAGATTTCACTTACACCAAAGAGCTCAGCTAGAACCTGAATTCACACAGATCCTCATGAAAGGAGCTCAGTGTTTTAAATCTGAGACAAAGACTGGAGCTCTGGCTGGATGTTGGTTCAGCTTACATCACAAGCATGGTGTATAAATTCTCAGGTAAATGTGTTCAGACGTCAGTATGTAATTCTCTTTGTAGTTTCACTTCTTTCACTCGCTGCTGGTGCTCCTCTCACTCCTCATCCATCCAGAAAACTCTCCTGTTTTTGTTTTAGGAGAGGAGAGAAAAGGGTGCTTGTATTCATCAGTTAAAATTTGTCTGTAAATCTTGATTTTCTCCCAGCTCTCCACAACAACGAGAAACAAACGCAACATCGCAGACTTAAGCTTCAGTTTCGTTTTAAGATTCTTTAGGTGTTTTTTTTACAGCTGATTACCAAAATACAGCAACCTGTGACGCTATGAGAAAACAAATAAGTTCCTGTAGCATCACCGCAAACGTATCCAAACATATAATAACAGAGCAAAAAGAAAACTGAGCTGCAAAGTAAACAGAGGGAAGAGGAGAATCCCCAAACTACAGGTAGAAAATCAGAAAGAAGTCATTAACAGAGACCAACAATATCCAGGTAGATTAGTTGTGAAAATGAAAGTTACATTAAGTCACTTTCAACTTTAGTTTATGTCATTTTGAAAGAGTAACTGTAATTCTTTCCCTCCCTGCTGGTGCTCCTCTCACTCCTCGCTCATCCAGAAAACTCTCCTGTTTTTGATTAGGAGAGAGGAGAGAAAAGGGTGCTTGTATTCATCAGTCACAGGCTGTGACTTTTAAAATTTGTTTGTAAATCCTGATTTTCTCCCAAATAAGTCATATAAGCTTCTTTTGGCATTATTTCACAGCTGAATACCAAAATACAGCAACCTGTGACGCTATCAGAAAACAAATAAGTTCCTGTAGCATCACCACAAACGTATCCAAACATATAACAACAGAGCAAAAAGAAAACTCTGAGCTGCAAAGTAAACAGAGAGAGGAGGAGAATCTACAAACTACAGGTAGAAAATCAGAAGGAAGTCATTAACAGAGACTAACAATATCCAGGTGGAATGTTTATGGAAATTAAAGCTAGACTAAGCTACCTTTAACTTTAGTTTATGTTATTTTGAAAGGGTAATTTTAGAAAGCTATTTATGACACATTCAGCTGGAAGAATAAATTATTTTTGTTTTGAAATAAAAGGTTTGTTAAACTTAACTTTGATTTCCCCCTTTTCACTTCAGTCATTACACTGGTGTTATTTCATTCATCAAAGGTTTGAATTTAATATTTATTCAGTGATTTAGGGGAAAAATCAGAATATTCACTTATATATTGTGTATAGCGTTACGATAAAAAAAAATATTGAAGTATAGATTTTAGGAAATATCGTGCAGCTCTTGTAGATTTTTCCACAGCCTGTAGGTTTCTACTCAAACGTTTACAAGCCGAGTGTTTGTTAAACCAGCTGAGGCTCTGCAAATAAACACATGGAGGCATGAGCAGCCATGCACACACACACACACACACACACACACAGAAAATCACAGTAGCAGGAGCTGAAGGAGTGTGAGCAGGTTTCAGGCGTCCGTGACTTTCAGCTTCACGCAGCAGAACAACACACTGACCTTTACAGAGTTATTAGAGCAATCTGCTGTGATTTATGAGCCCAGGGTTTCATTTATATTAAACACACACACACACACACACACACATACTCTCTCTCTCTCTCTCTCTCACACACACACACACTCTTTCACACACAAATTCTTTCCTTGTTGTCTTAGTGTTTGATTCCCTCTCATGTAAACGTCTCTTCTTAAATCTATCAGACTTGGTATGTCAAGCCTGTCTTCGAGTGTGTGTGTGTGTGTGTGTGTGTGTGTGTGTATAATTGCTCCTGATTTGAAGCAGGTGTGTGAAGTTTGTATCTCCTCCTGGACTTCAGAGCCACACACTGACTCATTCCTTCACCTTCAGAGGAAGTGAGAGCATCTTTCCTGTCTCTTTGAAAGTAAGTTTAACAGATAAACATACTTTGAAGAAAATTGCCTGTTTTTTAAACTCACTTTTAATGATTTTTGAGATACTTCTGTGTCTAAAAACTCTTTCTGGTGTAAAAAAAAATCAGAAAAATGTGAGAAACATGCTCTGGTGTCTTACCTGGAACATGATCCTGTACTGCTCCTCCGGACGTTTGACCACACACATGTTGCAGCCCATGGTGACGCCTCACACTCGTCCTCTAATCTCTTTCTTCTCCTCTTTAATCCCTCTGTTCTCTGTGAGACTTGCTGTATGAATAATCCAGATCGTCTGTTTGACCTCCGACCTCCTCGATTGTTTTCTACTTAATGAAGCACTGACCTCTGACCCCAAGGGAGCTTCAGTGTGCTAATAATGACAAAGATCCTCTATTCAGACAGAATCTCACTCTGACCCATAGGGATCTTCACTGTGCGAATAATGACAAAGATCTTCCGTCCCGACAAAGTCCCACTGTGACCCAGAGAAAGCTTCACTGCACAAAGCAGCAAAGATCCTCTATGCCGACAGAGTCAGGCTTACCATGCTAAATGTAACAAAGATCTTTGATTCTGACAAAGTCTCACTCTGATCCAAAGTAATCTTCACTGTGCTAATAGTAACAAAGATCTTTGATTCAGACAGAGTCTCACTCTAATCCAAAGTAATCTTCACTGTGCTAATAGTAATGAAGATCTTTGATTCAGACAGAATCTAACTGGGACCCAAAAGGGCTTCACCTTGTTACTTGTGTCAAAGATCTTTAATTCAGACAGAGTCACACTCTGATCCAAAGAAAAGCAATCTTCACTATGCTCAAAATGACAAAGATCCTCTATTCAGACAGAATCTCACTCTGACTCAAAAGAGCTTCACTGAATTAATTGTGTCAAAGATCTTTGATTCAGACAGAATCTCACTCTGATCCAAAAGGGCTTCAGAGGAAACACAGTTTGAACCGTCGTTATTGTATCAAAGATCTTTGACCCGCACAGACTCTCCCTCTGACCCAAAAGGGCCTCACTGTCTTAATTGTGGCAAAGATCTTTGATTCAGACAGAGTCTCACTCTGACCTAAAGTAATCTTCACTGTGCTAATAGCAACAAAGATCTTTGATGCAGACAGAGTCTCACTGTGACCCAAAAAGATTTCAGAGGAAACACAGTTGGAACCGTCTTACATGTGCCAAAGATCTTTGATTCAGACAGACTCTCCCTCTGACCCAAAAGGGCTCCACCGTCTTAATTGTGTCAAAGATCTCTGATTCGGACAGACTCTCACTCTGATCCAAAAAGGCCTTCACTGTGCTTATAGTGTCAAAGATCTTCCACGCAGACAGCGTCACACTGGGATGATAGTCTTTTCCCTCAGCGGATCAGTCAGTTGTAGTTTCTTATCCAACAGTAAAAAAAATCCTGAGCTCTACAATCTGTTACATGTGCTTCTTTGAGTGCATTCACTCAAACTCAGTCATGTTTCCTGTCTGTCTCCATGAAGAATCCTCACATAAACCCCCCCGCTGTGAGTCAAGCTGGCTTCACGTCTCGCCGTGGCGTCTGCGTTTGTTGAGGCGTCAGACTCCGAGGCTCAAACAGTCATGAAACAGACGACTGAAGGAGCGATGACTGCGATTGTGTTAATTTTCACAGGGAAGTATTTTTATCTGCCGGCCTTCAGGCAGCGAAAAGGCGGCGAGGATCTTTGTGTTTTCATCACCGTGTGAAATTAATTTGTGCTGGTGAAGCCCTGCAGGAGGCAGGAGGGATTTTTATTATTCCTGCATCAAAAACCCAGCTTGAACCTTCGGTGTTAGACTTTAAGGGTTCAACTGAGTTTAAAATTGAAGTTTTGCTCCCTGAATCCAAATATTTGTGCCTTGAATTTGTCTTATTTCTGAGAATATATGGAAACAAACTATTCTTATGAGTTTATGACTTCATTTCTTTTGTGCTTCTTTAGTTTTCTGTGCTTTGAAAAAGTGGATGTAAAAGTGGTTTCATCAGGAGAGTGAAAGGTGGAGGTTAAATAGAGTCAAAAAAGTTGATAAAAGAGTAAAAATGTATGGAATTCCTGAATTTGAGTTCGGATTTTGCAGAAATTTGCAGATGAAATCTCCTCAGTTTGATAAATCAGACTAAAACCAACAGCTGTGCTTTAAAAAAAAAAAAACTCTAAATCATCTCTTTCATGCGCTAAAATGTTAAATATCTGTTTAGTTAAAGTCTCCTGAGGTTTGTTTTTTGAGGAAATGAGGACAAAGTGGTGATTAACGTGAAGGCGAGGAAAGAAAATCTCCTCGGGCTGTGAAACTGTTTCAGTTCAATAATTCATCTGAAAACAGCGTCTCTCTCTCTCTCTCTCTCCTCAAACTGACAGACGAGCAAATATTCAGTCGAATTCCACTTGAATTATTAAAGACACAGCTTAAGTTTTTCAACAATAAGAGCTGAATGAGATTTCTGAGCCGCAAAATAGTAGAAAAGTGTTTTTCAAAATGATCCAAAGTCACAAAAAAGGAGAGAATTTACAAAACGTGAAGACTTCAGATGATAAAGTTGTGCTTTTTGAAGACAGGAAGTTCATTAAATTATATTAATTCTAAGAGGATATTTGTTCTTATATTAAACTTTGAGGTTTAGAAAATGTTTGTGCTTGTTGTTGTTGACATTTTGAGTGAATCTGAGCGCTATAATAAAGATGTTTTTGCTTTTTTATGAATCTTTCTTTCACTAAAGTTTCATCCCTCCTCAGTTTGGGAAATATTTCTCTCTGTGCTTATCTTTGTTTTTCTCCCCAGTTTGGATATTTATCACAAAGTCAGCTGTCTCTCTGCAGTAAAATCTCTGAGTTTGTCCCTCTGATGTTCCTGTAGGAGACGGTGAGTGACGGATGAATCACGCTCCCTGTTGCTGATGTCACCGAGCATCACTTATCCGCCTCGCCGAGAGTCAAACTTCAGCGCCGTGCAGCTGTTTTCTGCAGTTATCTGTCATCAACAGCTGCTCCACGCGGCGCGGCGCCTCACAGACGCCCGTCACGCCACCAGAGAAGAAGAAACCAAAGTGTCTCCTGGTCCC
Organism: Thalassoma bifasciatum; assembly: GCA_008086565.1. NCBI lineage: Eukaryota > Metazoa > Chordata > Actinopteri > Labriformes > Labridae > Thalassoma > Thalassoma bifasciatum. The sequence continues at coordinate 14,184 of RPOG01002037.1, read as the reverse complement.
GTGAAGGCCTCAGGTGTCTGCATCCTCCAGGTGAGTTCACATCCAAAAACCTGGATCCTCCTCAGCCCTGATCATCCACAGACTGAGATGTTATTCTCTGAGTGAATCCACACAAATCCTGAGCTGAATCCTCTCTTTTGGTTTTTTATTGTTTTTTTTATCTCCTCGAAGCGTGGTCCGTTCCTCCTCCTCTCTCCCTCCTTTCATCCCTCGCTCTCCTCCGCTGCTCCTGCATCTCTACGAAGGTTAAATCCGGCTTAGTCTCGCTGCTGGACAGAGAGAAACACAGAGATTCTTACAGCTTTGACACACTGATTGGAGAACACACACACTCACACACACACACACACACTCAGGGATTTCCATCCTCTGCTCCAGGTGTTTATTCACCTTCCTGAGCTTCGACAAAGCAAACGTTGATTCTTCAGGACTGAACTTGTTTGTAACTCTGAGCTCGTCTCCTGGAACAAAAACAAAAGCTGATCCATGTTTGTTTTAGACATAAATCTGCATATTCAAAGGTCGACTGTGTCAACGATTCATCAGCAGGTTTTTCTGTTTCTGTCAAAGAGTCAAAGAGTCTGAGAAGTCAAGAGGAAGAGCTGAAGCTGCTGATAAATCTGCAGAAAAGTCAGCGTCTGTTTGTCTGTCAGGTTAAAGAGAAACTGTTTACAGGAGCTGAGGATTCTTCTCAGTGTTTGAGAGAGAAGTGGATGTTTTCTGCTGAATGTCCAGCAGGTGGAGACACCACAGGTGTAACCTTGCAACATCTCTGAGTCTATCACTTCATGTCATTCTACTGTTCTGATCTCACTCTTTTATTTTGATCATATTCCGTAGCTTTGATCTCACTCTTTTGCTTTAGTCTCATTCTATTCTTCTGATCTCATTGCTTTGATCTGTTTCAATAGGTTTGCTCTCATTCTATCACTTAAATCTTTAACTTTGGTCTCACTCTTTCGTTCTGATGTCATTCTGTTACCTTTAATCTCACTCTATTTCTTTGATCTCATTAAGTTGCTTTAATTTCATCCCATCACCTTGATCTCATTCTATCCCTTTTATCTATTGCTAATACTTTGAGCACGCTCTTATGTTTTGATATCATTCTTTTCATTTGATGTCACTTAATTGCTTTGATCTCATTCTACCACTTTGATCTCATTCTTTTAGATAATCTCATTCTATTCCTTTGATCTCACTTTATTGCCTTGATCTCATTCAACCACTTTTATTTAATTCTCTAGCTTTGATCTTTTTCTATTGCTTTGACCTCATTCTTTTCATTTGACCTAACTTTATTGCTTTGATCTCATTCTATCACCTTTATCTCATCCTCACACTTAGATCTCATTCATTTTCTTGGATTACCTTCTTTTCATTTGATCTCATTATCGCTTGATCTCGTTCTCTAGCTTTGATCTCATTCTTTTGCTTAAATCTTATTCTTTTGCTTTGATCTCGTTCTATTGCTTTGATCTCACTTTATTGCTTTGATCTCAATCTCTTGCTTTGATCTCGTTCTATTGCTTTGATCTCATTCTCTTGCTTTGATCTCACTTTAATGCTTTGATCTCATTCTCTTGCTTTGATCTCACTCTATTGCTTTGACCTCATTCTATTGCTTTGATCTCATCCTTCTACTTTGATCTCATTCTCTTGCTTTGATCTCATTCTCTTGCTTTGATCTCACTTTATTGCTTTGATCTCACTTTATTTCCTTGATCTCATTCTTTTGCTTTAATCTCATTCTTTTTTCATCTCATTGTTTTTTTTATATCTTATTGTTTTCCTATGATCTCATTCTATCTTGTTAATCCTATTCCAATTTTTCTGTTTTAGCCTACTGTTAATCTCATTCTGCCATTTTTGTCTTAGTCACTGCTTTCATCGCTGTTCATCTCTTTGTTTACATTCTATAAGTTTTTATCTCATTCTATTTGTTCGACCCGCGATAAGTTTGGTCTCATTCTGTCATCTTACTCTTTTCCTATCTGTTGAATCTCAATAAGTCACATTAATCTCCTTCCTTTGTTTTTATCACAGTTTATTTCTTTATCTGGTTTTGTTCTCAATTAATTTTATCTCTATCAGTTTGTTTTGATCGCATACTCTTTCAGATTTTGTTCTTAGTTTATTGTCCAGCAGGGGGCAACTCCACTAGTATGATGATTCGATTTTCGAGAAATCTTAACTTTCTTTCATTCTTTCTCTGCAGATTTTCTTTTACAATCTCTAGTTTCATGCTCTCATCCTGCAGCATTTAGTCTCAGGCTCCTTCAGTATGTTCTTGTCCATTTAGAGTCAAAGATGAGGAAAGAAGTGAAGACTAAGAATCAACATCACGTCCAATCAGATCACTTCTAACAAACAGATTTACCTTGCACGATTTTTAGAATTTTATCATCACAGATAGGACATTTCTCTACTTACAACAAGCCTGTTTGAGGAAAAGAAAGAGCATTTATATGATGTTTTGGCCTTTGTCTTTTTGAAAAGAGATGACAGTGTTTAGGGTTTTTTTTATCCACGTTTGATAACAGAAGAGGATAAGGAAGTGTGAAGAGAAAAATATGCAGAAAAATTGTCCTGTAGCCTCTGACTTTGCTCCTCGTGTGTTATTCCTCTTCACGTACTTTAATTTCACACCAGTTTTAAATGTCAAATTCAACCATTTCCTAACATTTAATATCACAAAACTGGAATAAAAATCATCACATTCACTTGTGCATGAACTAACTTGTGCTCCTCAGAGAAAACACATAAAGAAAAGCTGGAAACAGATGATAAATTCAGATTAAAGCAGATTTAAAGTCTGTTTTAAAGGTTTAAAGTTTCACCTCTTCAGATGTTTTCAGGGAGCTTTTCGCTGCGTGATTTCCCAGGAGCCTCAGCTTCCTCCTCTTCCTCTTCCTCCCACAGAAGGTGATCCTCGTCTGGGTGAAGCTTCACTCCCTCCTCCTCCTGCTCCTCCTGCTCCTCCTGCTCCTCTTCGTCTCTTTTCTCCTTCAGGATAAAGACTCAGATCTGCTGTTTCTCTCTCCGTCTGCTCTGATCTCTCTCTCTCTCTCTCGCACTCGTTCGTTGAAATCAGCAGACAGATCTGCAGCTCTCCTCTCTCCGCTCTCTCTCTCCTTCTGCAGCATCCTCTCTGTGCAGGAACAACAGCAGCTCCGCGCATGCAGCTCAGCCAGCCAATAACCTGCAGCCGGCAATTAATTTTCCTCCCCCTCCTCCTCCTCCTCCTCCTCTTCTTCTTCTTCTTCCTCTGAATCCCCTCCCCTCTCTCCCTCTCTCTCTCCCTCTCTCTCTCTCTCTCTCTGTGACTCTAATCTTTTTGTTCTTCACCTGTTCATTCATCTCCCTGACACTCAAACCTTCCTCTCCCTCACACGTGTGAACATGTAAACATGTTTTGCGTCTTCTTCACGAGTGAAAACACACATTTGTTGTTTGTTATCTGAGGATCTCCGCAGCAGCAGCAGCAGCAGCAGCAGCAGCAGTCAGGGTGAATCCTCTCATCCCTTAAATGTCAGCTCTCACAGGTAAACGGGCTGGAATGATTGAGTTTCTCTGCCTGGACGCGTTTTTTTTTCCCTCCACAGAGGTGAAGAAGTCTCTGAATCAAACAGAACATGTTGTTCTGAGCGAAGTCTGCTCCTGTTTCAGGTTTATCAGCACATTTTCTTCATGGGAAACATCCAGGCAGAGACAGTGCAGACGTTTTAAAGGGCAAAGGCAAACAAAAAAAGAGACATGCAAGGCGCATTTTGGCTCCCAGGGGTGAAAGTTAACACATGTTTTGGCTCCCAGGAGGACAGTTTATCGTGTTTTCACCACATAAAGGGGAAAATTAGCGTGGTTCACCAACTAGGAAGGAGCTTTGTGGTGTGTTTTGGCTCCCAAGAAAGCACTTATGCATGTATTTTGGCTCCCACAAAGGCACTGAAATGTGTTTTTGGCTCCCAGGAAGAGAGAGTATCATGTTTTAACCAAATAAAGGAGGAGGTTAGTGTGGTTCATCAACTAGGAGGGAACTTTGTGGTGTGTTTTGGCTCTCAAGAAAGCACTTTGAAGCAAGTTTGGCACCAAAGAGGGTACATCAGTGTATCATAGCCTCCAAAGTTGCACTCAAGTAAATGTTTTGACTCCCAAGAAGCATGGGTTTTGTCTCCTAGAGGGTACCTCAGTTTATTTTTGCTCCCAAGAAGACACTTAAGCACTTAAAGACACACCCAAGTGATCATTTTACCTCGCTTTAGCTCCCAGAAGTAAACTTTTGTATGCATTTTGGATCCCAAGATGCCACTTTTGCACATTTTGGATCCCAAGAGGGCACTTTAGCTTATGTATGGCTCCCAGAAGGACAGTTTATCATGTTAGTGTGGTTCACCAACAAGGACAGAGCTTTGTGGTGTGTTTTAGCTCCGAAGAATGCACTCAAGCATGTGTTTTGGCTCCACATAGGGTACTTTCATTTATTTTGGCTCCCACAAAGGCACTTAAGCATGTGTTTTTGACTCTCTGGAAGACAAATTATCATGTTTTAACCAAATAAGTGGGGGGATTAGTTTGGTTCACCAGCTAGGAGGTAACTTTGTGGTGTGTTTTGGCTCCCAAGAGGACACTCACGCAAGTGTTTGCTCCTGAGAGGTAACTTGAGTGTTTTTTGGCTCCCAAGAGATCATTTTAGCACGTTTTACCTCCCAGAAGTAAACTTTTGTATGCATTTTGGATCCCAAGAGGACACTTTTGCACATTTTGGCTCCCAAGAGGTCCCTTTAGCTGATGCTTAGCACCCAGAAGAGCAGTTTATCATGTTTTCCCAGTCAAAGGGACAGATTAGTGTGGTTCATATAGAAAGAGGGCTTTAGAGCACATGTTTTGGCTCCCATGTAATTACTCTTTCATGTGTTTTGTCTCCTGAGAGGGTAATTTGGCGTAAAAGGCTCATAAGAGGGCACTTGGGTGCAAGTTTAGCACAAAGGAGAGCACTTTCATATATTTTAGCTCTCAAGAGGGAACACAAGCATGAGTTTTGTATACTGAGCATGAACTTTGTGTATTTAAGCTCCCAAGATGGCACTGTAGAAAATGTTTTGGCTCCCATGAGACCCCAGAGTGTTGGTCTTGGCCCCCGTGTGGGCAAAAAAGCATGTTTTGGCTCCACAGAGGGAACTTTTGTTTATTTTGGCCCCCAGTTTATCATGTTTTTATCAGCTGAAGGGTAGATTAGTGTAGTTGGCAAAGATGTATTTTTGCTCCCAAGGAAAGCAATTAAGCTTGTGTGTGGCTCCCCAAAAGACACTTAAGTGGTAACTTCAGTATACTTTGACTCCCTTCTGGCTCCCCACACCCAACTTTAGCATGCATTTTAAATCCAAAGAGGGCAGTTCAGGGCAAGTTTGGCTCCAAACCAAGCACTTTAACATGTATTTTGGCTCCAAGAGGATCAGTTCAACCTGTTTTAACCAGCCAAAAAGACAGATTAGCATGGTTCACTGAACATGGGGGCACCTTAGCATGTTCTTTGGCTCTCAAGAAGACACTGTTCAATGCTTTAGTCTACTGAGAAGGAAATTTGGTGTATATGGCTCTCAGGAGGGCACTTGAGCACATGTTTTGGCTCCATGGAAATCACTATAGCTGTTTTGGCTCTAGAGGGCTTTTTTGGCACATGATTTTGCTCCCAAAAGCCAACTTTAGTATGCATTTTGGTAACCTAGAGGGCAGTTCAGCATTTGTTTTGGCTCCCAGAAGGGGAGCTTATCATGTTTCAACCAGCCAAAAAGGCAGATTAGAGTGGTTCACCAACCTGGAGTAGACTTCAATGTATGTTTTGGCTCCCAAGAAGGCACTTCTGCACAAGTTTCGCACCAAGGATTGCATTTAAGCATGTGTTTGTTTGCTGAGAGGGCACTTTGGCTTGTGTTTTGTCTCATGAGATGTAATTTTAGGGTTTTTTGGTCTCAACGGGGCAGATAAGTGTGGGTCTCCTACCAGAAGTGTACTTCAACATGTGTTTTGGCTCCCAAGAAGACACTTCTGTGCAAATATAGCTCCAAAGTTGTCACTATTTCATGTGCTTGGCTCCTGAGAGGGAATGTTAGTGTGTTTTTGGCTCCAGGGAGAGCAGTTAATCATGTTTTAACCAACCAGAGGGGCAGATCAGTTTGGTCTCTTCCTTTTTCTCTCCATACAAACAGTGTTTTTTTTAACTTCATCTTATCAGATTTCTCTCTGACCCTGCAGTGAGACAGACGGCGTGAAGACTGTTATTCTGTGGCTGTAAAGTTGTTATATTTTAACCATCTGGATGATGGACAGCAGCTATTTTTGTTGTTACCAAGCAACAGCAGAGACACACTTCCTGTTCCCCAGTCTGTGCAGCTCCACGGCGAAAAAACGAACGATCAGTTTCAACCTGTAATGACTTTAATTAGAGATCAATACGTCCTGCTGCGGCTCTGAAACACGATCAGAGAGATGTTTTTTGTGGAGGCGTGGAGTCAGAATAACCAGCATGTGTGTGTGTGTGTGTGTGTGTGTTTGATTACTACATGGTGGTCGTCACACACACACACACACACACACAGTGTTTTAGAGGAGCCATAAAGATAACACTGATTAAATTTAACGCCGTCATCAGTTTGTTATGTTCCCTTTAATGTGTTCATGTATGTAAATGTGGGAATAATTCAGGTATGTGTCCGTGTTCAGACTGAGTGAGTGAGGCTGTTACAGGCAGAGGATTAGATATGATTCAATTAGGTTCATATAAATGTCAGTGCGGTTCATTCACACACACACACACACACACACACTGATCTGCAGCATCCAAACACAGGAGACGTTAATGAGCAGAAACTGTATCAGAGCATCACATTATTCAGTTTTCATGCTTCGTATTTTAAATTTCCAGCTCAGGAAAATCAATTAAAGAAGCCTCGAGGGCAGAGTTAGACCAGGATCTGAGGTGTGAGCAGAAAACTGATCACCCCGCGCTCATAAATGTAAAAAAAAAAAGAGGCGATAAGACTGATCACGATCTAAATGGTTCATCCTCTGGAGAGCATGAGTCATATTTATGTGTTTTAGCTTCATCTGCCTGATGCATCTTAGGAATTCTTGTTTGTAAATGTAACTTTAGTAAATTGCTGCTCCCAGAGGAAAGAACTTGACAAAAATTTCCAGGACTAAACCTCTGGGGAGCAGGAATATCAGAGCGGTGATGCATAAATGACTAAAAGTAGCAGGACAGGAAGTTGTTCAGGTAAAACCATCTGGATGACTTTCAAAATAAAATAAACTGTGTCCAAACCAAATGGCATTTATCTCGACTACAACAACAAACCAAAATAAGGGGCGGAGTCAGATCAGAGGATGGATGGAAACTTCAGATTTAACAATTTTCTGTCCTACGTCGCTGGTTCACTTCTTACTGGAGTCAATCACCATGGTAACCAATGCTGAATTTTTTTTTAAAAAACCTTAAAAGATCCTGAGATCTGGTTGTAAAAAAGGTCAAAATTAGGTAAAAGTGTCAAAATGATCAGATTGGAAGTCAAAACTTTAAGAAAGAAAAGTCATAACTGATGGGAAAAGGTCAAATTGATGCAATCAAGTCAAAATTATCAGAAAAAGTCACAATTATGTGATAAACAGTCAAAACAATGCAAAAAAAGACTTTGGGCAAAATAGTCAAATGTTTGTGATAAAAAGTAAAACACTGATGAGATTAATGGTTAAAAATGTAGAATAAAACCCAAAAACCTGAGGTCGAAAGTCAATTTTTTTTTTTATAAAAGTCAAGATTTGTGGATAAAAAGACAAAATTATGAGATGAAAAGTCAAATCCTTGAGATGCAAAATCAAAACTTTTAGATAAAAACTCAAAAAGTTGAGATTAAAGTTTAAATTCAAAAGATAAAAAAAGTCATAACTTTGAGCTAAAAAGCCAAATATCTGCAATTGAAAGTAAAAAATCTAAGACTGAAAGGCAAAACTTTTTATAAAAGTCAAGATTTGTGGATAAAAAGACAAAATTATGTGATGAAAAGTCAAATCTTTGAGATGCAAAGTCAAAACTTTTAGATAAAAAGTCAAACTTTTGAGATTAAAGGTCAAATTTGAAAGATAAAAAGTCAAATATCTGCAATTAAAGTAAAAAATTAAAGACAGGAATGGTTAAAAAATGAAATAAAAGTCAAAATTGTAGGTTCAAAGTCAAAGCTTTCTGATAAAAAAAAGTCATAATATCAGGATAAAAAGTCAAAACTGAGATGAAAAGTCAAAATTTGAGATAAAAAGTCAAAACTTTGAGCTCAAAGTCAAATATCTGCAACTGTGTGACATGAATTGTTTCAGAAATGATAAAATAGTCAAGTATTTGATATTAAAAGTCAAAATTTCCTGATAAAAAGTCAAAATTATGTGATAAAAGTCTAAATTTGGCCATAAAAGTCAAAAATAATGAGATTTAGAGTCAAAATTTTGACTTTTTATCACATTAGTTGGGCAAAAAAAGAGAAATCTCATTAAAGCCAGTTTTTCATTTTCCTTTTTTTATATTATAAATTTTGCTTTTATTTCGAGAATATGGTAACTCAATCTTACTCTTCTCTGCCCCTCTTTCAGTCTGTGTCACTTTTGCTTTTCATCAGCTCTGATAAAGGAGGAAGTTTGATATTTAAACACTAAAATAAAGAAAAATGGAGGGATTCAGTTTATTTGTAGATCTTTATTTTATTGACAGACTCTTAAGTTCGATGTAGACGTGTGTTTTTATGTCTCAATCCAGAGTGTGTCAGTCCGTACTGTCCGTGGTTACTCGTCTTTTATCAACACACACACACACACACAGACATCAGGCGTTTTCCTGTCTCTCCTCTTCATTTATTCTTTTCATCCTCGGCCTTTTGAAATCCATTTTCTGCTCCAGCCGACGCTCAGAGAGTCCACGGGAGCCGAGCGCAGAGAGGAGACAAATTAGAGGGTGTGTGAGTGAAAAGAGGAGAGAGAGAGAGTGATAGTGGTAGTCCAGGGAGACACCAGAGTGTGTATGTGTGAGTGTGAGTGTGTGTGTGTGTGTGTGTGTGTGTGTGTGTTATTGTCGGGGGACACGTTAATGGCCTGCAGAACATACACAGGCTGTAATCTTCACACGCTGACAGTCTGAGAGCTTCAGCCACACACTCCCGAGGTTAGGAGTCACACACACACACACACATATGGACTACATACAGCACTCACACACAGCAGGAGGTTCGACATGACAGTTCTGCAGCTGCTTCTTTAAAACACACACACTCACACACACACAGAGCAGACTGTGTTTTGACAGCCAATTACAGAGAGATGAAGTGAAAAGCAGAATTTTAAAGCTGCAGAAACAGACGTGTTTCTGATTAGAGGAGTTTATTTTATCATGTTTTTTTATCACAGAAGTTGAATCTTTTCACAAATGGTTCAATAACCTGCAAACGCTGCCACACACAGAGACACTCAGCGACAAAGTGATGAAGCTTTTCTCTCTCTGATGCAGATTTTTCAGACTTTCTGGCTTGTTCTTTGCGTTTCTGGCTCTGAGTGCCGCAGGTCTGCGAGCGTGGGAGTGGGTCTGACCTGCACATTACTCGCCTGCAAACCGCCACAGAGTCCTCGCTCTCAGAGAACAACCAGTCCTTCCAGCGTCAGATACCTCTGAATAAAAAAACACAGAAACACCTCTGAAATAACTCTGAAACGTTCAGGGATTCACTTTGATTTTAGCAGTTTCACAGCTCCGGCCTACTCAGATATTTCTGTGTCCGTTTTGGAAACTTGTTTGAGAAGCAGAAAGAAAGAAGAAAGTTACTTCACAGAGATTAGCCACAACACTTTTTATCAGAGAAGAGTTTGTATTTAGGGGAGTTTTAGAGCAAAGATGCATATATATACATTAATCTGTGTTTGGACCAGAGGCTTGTGTAAAATGTAAACAAAGAAATATAACATCTATGTTTGATAAATGCTGCATTTTTCAGTTTCAGTGTATAAGAGGCAACCTTTTTTTTGTTATGTTTTTTTTTTTTTTTCTCGTATGTCAGAATTTAGGACTCTGTGTTAAGTTGGAAAGAACTGAGATTTCTCCAACTATATATGCATTTTATTGGTTTTATTGATTGCCTAGAGCAGTGGTTCCCAACCTTTTCCAACTCAGGGCCCACTTTCAAGTCTCAAAAATGATTGCGGCCCACCTTCCACCCAATAAGAATAGAGGATATAAAATGCCTTATTAAAAACCCATTTGTAGCAACAACCCAATATGTAATGATATGTAATAACTGATCGATAAGGTAACAAAAGTGCTGAGCTTGAAATGTAATTTAAAACATTTAATAAATCCCAAAATACAATAACTGGTTGATAATGTAGCAGATTCTGAGCCCAAATCAAAATTACTAAAAGTTTGGGTCAGTTATTACATTTTGGCTTTGAATACATTCTTTTTGTTGCGTTTCTGGCTTCACATTCTTGGTATATTTTGGACAAGTTACTACAATTTGGGTTTTAGTGCATATTTTTTATTACATATAGGATTATTGTTATGTTTTGGGTCATGTTACCGAGTGGTCACAAACATGCGTTCTTAGTGGACATGTTTTATCTGAACATTTTTAATTTCCTAACGGAGTTCGTGACTGAGTTTTAACATCTAAAATATTATTCCGTATATTTGTATCTTTTAAATTACACTCCAGTAAAATCGGACTGTTTAGGAAATGATTTGGCGGCCCACTTGCAATACCTTCACGGCCCACCAGGGGGCCACAGACCACAGGTTGGGAATCACTGGCCTAGAGGGAAGATGAACATTTCAGAAATTACTTTTGGACTTGTAACATTTTATTTTCCCTGGTGTTTCTTGATTTTTACCTCACTTTTACCTCAGGTTCCAGATTTGTTTTTCAGAAACACGACAGAAGCAAATAAATCATGAGCTCAAATATTAAGAGTGAAGCAAAAAACACACTGATAATAGAGACTGAGCTGAACAGACGGATGCATGTGTGTGTGTGTGTAAGTGTGTGGTGTTTGATGGATGCTTAGAGGAATACACACTCAGACAGTGTATATACAAAGTGACAGAGATAAATAGATGTTTGAGCTGCAGATTTGCTTCAACACACACACACTAACAGAGTCTAAACACACAAAACTGTGTCTGTTTGAAGATGTGTGTTTTAGGTAGGTGTGCAACTCTCTCTCTCTCTCTCTCTCTCTCTCTCTCTCTCTCTCTCTCTCTCTCTCTCTCTCTCTGTGGATGTAATTACGGTGTTGCGCTGATAAACTGCTCTCACAGGACTCACCATCAGCAGGGAGGAAGAGGAGGATGAAGAAGAGAAAGATAGTAGAGGAGGAGGATGGAGAGATGGAGGAAGAGGAGATAACCGGGCAGTTTGATGAATGATCAGAGGAGGAGGAGGAGGAGGAGGAGGAGAAGAGAGGGATGAATATGAAGGAAGAAAAGAGGAGGAGGAGGAGGAGGAGAAAGAGGAGGGACGATGAGGAATTAAGGGATGGAGGGGGAGGACGAGATGAGGTGTATTGATTCAGTGCGCTGACGACAGGGATGTAATTCATTTGGATAGAGCTGCACACACACACACACACACACACACACACACACACACACACACACACACACACCAGCATGAAATCAAACTAACATGTATCTCCTTTATTTTCAGATCTGTTTCTGCTGTTACAGGTTTTTCAAACAATGACTAAAATGAATTACCGTAATTCCCAGAATATAGGTCACTTTTTTTTCGAGGTCAATAGTTTGAGCTGTGGTTACATTTAGTGAAGTCTAGTTTTTATGCAGCTGTGTGTTTCTTTCGTGCACCAGCACATAAGTCAAACTTACTCCAGAATCTCACCACATTCCTGTGAGTTCAATCTCAACCTTGTTTCTTTCTACTTCTTCTATAGTAAATCATCACGATGTCAAAATGCACAATGACTTTTTTTTTTCAAACAAGGACAAAAGCTGGTTAAGACGACACATTTTGAAATATTTTTGCATCAGTACGACCTTTGTACTTGTGATGATTTGTGTTTTCTCTGTCTCATAGTTGAGGTTTCCTTATAGTTGTTGTTTTGCTTTTGTCACATTTTTGTTTTCTTGTGTTTCTGTATTCCATTACCGTAATTTCCAGACTATTGGGCACACTTGAATATAAGCTGCACCCACTAAGTTTAAAAAAAGAGATAAAAACTGAACATATAGTTGGCATGTACCGGCAGAATCTATGATTTCTCTGCCATTTCAAAGAAAATGAATGATAACACAAAAACTTTTCTGTTTTTGTTATAGTTAGTGGTTGAGTGAAGACTTTTATTAACCAACTTCCAAAATGACCCTGATAAAAAGTTTACATACCCCAGTTCTTAATACCATGTATTGCCCCTATAACATCAGTTCCTGTAAATTCTTGCTCTGTCTTGCATGAACTGCAGGTTTGAGATCTCCCCAGAGTGGCTCAATGATATTGAGGTCAGGAGACTGAGATGGCCACTCCAGAACCTTCACTTTATTCTGCTGTAGCCAATGGCAGGACCCATATGTTGTCTTTTCATCTAAAATTTTTCACTTTTTAATTTCAAGACTATGACATCTACTCTAAAATATCAACTTTTTATCGCAGATTTGAACTTTTTCTTGAATTTTTTTCCTCAATTTTTTGTCCTTCATCTCAAATATTGGTCTTTTCTCAAGGTTTGACTTTTTATCTAAAACTTTGACTTTTTGCTAATTTTGAATTTTATCTCAAGAATTTGAATTTAAAATCTCATAATCCAACTTTATATCTCAGATTTTGACTTAATAATCCCAAATTTGACCTTTTGTCTAAACATTTTGACCTAATCGTGTCAAAATTTGTCTTTACCCTCAATGTTTTGTGTGTGTGTGTGTGTGTGTGTGTGTGTGTGTGTGTGTGTGTGTGTGTGTGTCTGTGTGTGTGTTGGGGGAGTTATCTCAAAATTTGGATTTTTTCCCCTTTTTTTTTTCTTTTTTTTTTCAAAGTTTCAACTTTTAGCTAAAAGCTTTGACTTGGCCTTGTGAGACTGAGATGGCCACTCCAGGACCTTCACTTTATTCTGCTGTAGCCAATGGCAGGTCCACTTGTCCTTGTGTTTTGGATCATTGTCATGTGTGAACGTCCAAGTACGTCTCATGTGCAGCTTCTGGGCTGATGAGTGTAAATTTTCCTCCAGTATTTTCTAAAAACATGACATATAAAAGTAAAAAATAAGTTTTGAGGCTTGTCTCTGTGCTGTTTGGTGTATTTTAAGTGCAGTACTTTGTGGCATCTGCATGGAAATGACTCGACCATGCAGCCAGTTTTTCTTCAAGTGCCTCTTTATTGTGAAAACACTTCTGATTCTGGCCACAGGTGTCACTGTTATCCTCTCAGAGCCGTTAAATAAAAAAACAGACACCAACCTTAGCACTGCAGAGAACAGAAATGAAAATCAAAACAGAGACTAATCTGCGTCTTGTCACTTCCATTTGTGACAGTGGCACATTAAAGTGAGTGAGTGAGAAAAAGAAATAATGAAAATATGTAAAAACACAGGTGCTCAAAACAAAAGAAAGAAATGTGATGAACTGTGTGTTTAAAGAATGCAAATAACTCTTTTCCAATGTAAAAAAGGGTTTGAAAGAGGGGTATGCTCAACTTAAAGTTAGGAAACGTAATAAATGTGTCCCACTAAAAAGCCACGAAAAGTTATAAATAAAGGATGTGGCGTAGAGGAAGAGGAGGAAAAAAAGTGAGCAGGCGGCGGGAAAGACGAAGAAAGAGTGTCAGTCTAAGGACTGCAGCTTACCAAAAATCATAGTGTTTAAGTAAATATATTTGTAAGAGTTGTGATGAAACGTATCTGCACAAAGTGATACTTGAAGAACTGTGTGAATGTATTATATCGTGCCGTTTGGTGCTGTGATTTGCACCGCGTGCTGGAGCGCGTCGCCGGAGCTGCTTCACTTTAATGAAGACTACCTAAGTTTGGATTTTTTCCTCCGTGGATTACTTTCTTTTGGGGTTTTTTGATCATTTTTATTTTGTTTTGACTATTCGGCGGTGGACTTGTGGATTATTTCGTTTCAATTTCCGTTTTCTGGACTAAGGGATT
>RPOG01002036.1:62424-111127 GCA_008086565.1 Thalassoma bifasciatum | reverse complement strand
CATTTTAGGGCTGTATTTTGTCTTCATTCAGTCTGGTTCTGTGCCGTCAGGTTTAAATGTCATTAAAAACCCGTCGCTGACTTATTCCTTTGCCTCTTGTAAGTGATTTGTTCAGAGTCAGAAGCTGCAGAGACGACATTCTCTGACCAATGAGTGACCGGCAGTCCGTCAACGTCACCTTTTAGTATCAGCTTTACTCGCTTAGAACCAGGGTAGAGTAGGTACTAAAAACTGACGTCTGCCGCGTAGTACCGCGCTAATGGAAACGCAACACAAACCGGGTAGAGGTGAGTAGAGTAGGGCCAAGGCGAGTCAGTGGAAAAGGGCCATAAGGGTCCCAAGACAAAAGACGGATGCGGATGTACTCAAAAGTACATAAAAATTATCCGTTAAAAGAAGGAAAACACATGTCTTTGAATTTTCTTAAAGGATACCCAAAGACAAAGCTTAATCTTTTGCTGAGGGGTGAACAGTGAGTCTCGAAGCAGATGTATCTGAGAGTTGGGCAACGACTTCATCGTGGATTGAAAATGTTGTGTGTTAAAAAGTTACAGGGCTACAACAAAATGGACCTAAAATGGGAGACTAAATTTGACACACAACAAAAACACACCTGTGTGAGGGTGCATTAAAACAGAACAAAGGACGTTAAACCCCCAATGCATTAAAATGAACCATTTTCTTCTTTGGCCAAAGACAAAAAGTGTCCCCATCAGAAACCTTAACAAGGAAAGAAGACACTCCTCTTAACACATGTTTTACCCAATAAAAGGATCAATAAAGAAAGACTTTTTGGCTCAAAGGTTGTTATCAGAGGTCCATAATTTGAGGTATTATCACAGCCAGGTTTTTGTCAAAGTGGAAATGGTTTGATTTTTTTTGATGGCAGGAAAATGCGATAAATCGTATTAAACACACATTAAAAAAAAAATAACCACAACTTATTTTTTCATGCAAATAGCAAACCATGCAACCATCCATGTAATTTTCAAGCAATTCTGTGAAGGAAAAACAAAGTTATGACAAATAACTTTCGAAATCTGGTCAAATTGACCCGAAAACAACAGGAGGGTTAAACAGGTTTGGAAATCTTTAACCAAGGACAAAAAGGGCTCAAACATAAGGAAAAGACGTACATAAGTCTTTTAGTTAAAGGGTACCTCAAAACAGATCTTGGAGTAGAGTGGAAAAGAAAAATCAAGCCTTAGATGTGATACTGAATATTAAACTGACTCTTAAGGGAACCAAAAAACAGGTATTTGCTTGAATTGTTGGAAATAAAGAAAGCACAACTTGAAACTGCACTTTTCTTGTCGGACACAGAGTTTAAAAGTCGTGACCTCCAGAGGGGGAGCTTCAGGAACTTTTTGAAACAAAAGGTAATAAAAGAAGAAGTTGAGTGTTTGTCACTCATCACTGAGTTTTTCCCGTCACAGCGTGTGGCTTTAAGAGTGAGTCTTCATCTCCTCCAGTCCAGCAATTTCTGACGTGACAGGATTTCTGCATCCAAACTGAATGAAAAGTGGCAAAAAAGCGAGACTAGAATCACCGAAAGTGGAGGAAAGACATGAAAGTGTGTCAACAAAAGTTTCAGGGTTTCAGCTCAGCTTCATGAATCTTCATCCCAAAGGTGAGAGGAAACAGAGACGGAGACGGTGAAGCTCCCGTTGAGATCTGAGGTCGGTGTTTTGATTCTTTGAGGTGAACGAATGAGGTCTGCTCAAACAGGCCGTTGGAGCAAATTTGTGCAAATAACAGATTTTGTTTTTGTGCTCGGTGTGAAAACATCGCCCACTGAGAGGCGGTCAGGGTGACTGGACGGAGCTGGATTATGTGATTCCACGGATAACAGCTCTTTATATAGTGTGGAGAACTTTTACATAAATAAGACTCAAACATTATGAGCCCTTTATTACCCTTTGAATAAGACTCTCCGCGCTCAGCCGGTGTTTTTATGAAGTCAGGAGTTTCTGGAGCTCACAGCCACCATCTGATTTGTCTCTGTTTGGATGAAAGTCAAATGGACTCCCTGTGTGTCTCAGACTCCTCACCTCAAACCCAATAACTCTCCCCCGCAGAGGCCTGGCTCCAGCTTCCCCTCCTCACCCGTCGAGATATTTATCATTCCTCTCCTCAGACGATGCATTCTGCAGTCGTTAAGACAAGTGCTCATAGCGAAATGTCAAGGATTGTTGCTGCCGCCTGTTGTGTTTACTTCCTCCTCCCTCCCCTTCTGTCTCAGACCGCTCGTCCATGTTGCCTCCGGGCGAGCGGGCTCCTCGCGTGCCCCCCGTGACACGTCCCATCTTTAAAGTGCAGCTTTGACGGCACATTTGTTCAACATGACAATAAGGATAACCACCCCGAGGCGAGCGAACAGACGCCTGTATACAGATCACGCTGTGCGGGCGCTTCACTGTGTNATCCATTAGCGCTTATCTCCCCAATCACACCAGGAAGAGGAAGGCAATCTGTGGAGTGAGGTGGGCTGGAGGGCCGGAGTTGGTTTGGGGGGGGACAAGTTTCCTTCTTCAGAGGGTTTAAAGAGGCGAGACATGCTCCACGGGGAAAATCACTCAGCCTCATTGTGCGGACTAAATCAGAAAGCAGCGCCGGCCCATCCATCTCTCTCAGCCGCCTCTATATATGGGGACACTCCAGAGTGTGATTGTGCGAAGGCGTGCATGCCTCCGTGTGTTGTTTCGTCTCGTGTGGAAGCCGAGGAACAGAAAAAAAAGGGGGGGGGGGGTTGATGAAGAGTCTTTAAGGCTTTGCTTCTTGTCTCCTGAAATCCACGGCTCCCATGAATCACCATTGATGCTCTTTCCTGCCTGATTGCTTTTCTTTCAGCGCTTTAGTTTACCTAATTCCCTCAGTTTATTCTCAGGATGGATGTAAAATTACAATGAAATGAAGATGATTTTTATCTGTTTTGTTTGAGTTGGAAAATATTTGCTGTTGGATAAAGTTTGTATTAACGTGAAAGAAGTGAGCAGTGGGATTAACTTTAATTCCTACCAATCAAGTCCCTGTCGGTTATTCTGTTTGTGGTGTTGGCGTCCTGAAAGTCTGGCTCTGCTTTTGTTCTGGCTGAAAAAGTGAGGTGGCTTTCCTGCAGTTAATTAAAACTTTCACTCGTTGATCTCTTTTTGTTCTTTTGTCTGAAATTTATGTTGTTCGTGGTTTCTTTGGGAGTTTCTTTCCCTGTTGATTATTGCTTGTACACTGATGTTTTATTCATTGATGCTTCTGAGCAATAAGCTTGTTGCAGAACTTAAGTCCTAAATAACTTCTCCAAAGGACACAGCAGGCTTCAACATCATATGGTACCATCATACAGTATTTCTCCATGTTTCTTTCTTGTCAAATTGTGTCAACGTTGAATTATTTTTAGGCCCAATATCTTGAAAGAGTCTCGGTGTGATAGGTTTGTCTGTTTATAATCCACGTGTCACTGGATTGTATCAGCGCTCCCACAACTTCAGCAATTCCATTCCATCCTTCTCTTTTCTGTTGGTGTCCTTATAGAGAGGATGTGTTGGAGGTTTTCCACCTCTAAAATAATTTTTCCTCATCTGTGGTGTCAGATTACCTTTGGGTGTCTCTGACCTGCTTGTAACTTCTGGACCTGCCACTGAGAGCGACGTAGTTTGCATTTACAAGGATGAGATTTAAGATCAGGAGCCAGAACATGGTGCTTTATTTTGAAACGACCGGATACTTTTTTCCTTTTCATGTCTGGTTTCCTGTTTAGTACAATCTGCGCCTTCTGATCATAGACTGTATAATGAGTGGACGTAACGACGTTCGGCTCAAACTGAAGCCTCCAGCAGATGCCCCGCCCCCTGGTGTCTGGCTGCAGTATAGGTCATAAGCCCCGTGGGGACCACAGACCGACGTCATATCCAGTATTCGGGGCGGGGGACCACAGACCGACGTCATATCCAGTATTCGGGGCGGGGGACCACAGACCGACGTCATATCCAGTATTCGGGGCGGAGGGGTACATAAGGTCTATACTCGGCCCTTTTGAAATTTTTTTAATGCTATGGAGCATCTTTGCAAAGAGAGTAGAAATGGCTAAGGTAGTATGACGGTGTCATTTGGCTGCATGGTGTTCAGGTGTTTTTTTTCTGAGAAGTTAGTTTCTCATTAGTTATTGGATGTTAAAAACCGAGATATAAGTTTCGTTTTACGATAGTTGACAGCTGCCATTCATGAGTAGTTTTTATCAGGGATATAAGAAACTTCGGGAAAGAGCCAAAAGGAGACTAAACCCTCTGAAGAAGAAGAAATAAATATTTTTATTTCTCTTTTTTACTTGGCTCCACCGGAAATTCTCTACTGCGCAGACTCTGGCTGCACAATGGCGGCTAGAGAAACGGGTTTATTTGGTTTCAAAAATGTAGCAAATGTAGTAAATAAAGATTGATTGATTGAATATCAACTCCAGATGATCAGCTCACCTCTTCTTCAGCCTCTATACTGTTGTCGTATAAACGTCTCCTACAGTTATATCGCCACCTACAGGCCTGACATGTGCACTATGGCGTTTTCAGTCCCTCAGTGCTTCCGTGTAGTCGCTAATTTTTTTCATTGCGTTTTCACGCATTTCAGGGTGAAAGCTGTGAAACGTTGTCGCGTAAACTGATCCTAAATTGGTTTATTGTCTTGGCCCTGATACCTTTTAAATATACTTTAGTGTTTACACTGAGCGTTTTACAAACTTATTGCATCCTTTTACTCGTACTGAACTTTGCTTTTGGTGAGACAACATCTTATGTTTTCCCATCATGCTCTAAAGATCAGGGTTCATCATTTGTTTTACAATGAGCGGCTCAGTTTGGAGACACATTTGGACGTTGAGTGTTTTCCACAAACTGCACACAGACTCAAAGATCTGTGCAGAAGCCTTTTACGTTTCCTCTAACCTTTCCTCCACCTCGCCACTGGCTGTTAATTTCTCCTAATCTGCAGGCAGGTCAGGTCAGAGCAGGGCAACAAACTTCCTGAAAGAAGATACGGCTGATTGCTCACCGGACCTTCATTTCCTCCCAGCAGTGGTGGAGAGGAGTCAATTAAAAACTTAAATAGCCAAACTCTAAAAAGTTACCTCCACTTACGTTGATTGCATGAGCTTTCTATTGTTTTTCCTGGAGTTTCCTGGGGTATTATAATTGCCTCTGTAATATGCAGAGCCTTTTATCCAGCTCATAAAAGTCAGTCACATTAATCAAGTTGTATTGGTATTGGTGAGCCGTACGAGATGATTGGGACAATAAGTGGTGCGTGTCTCTGGGAGATGTGACACTCAGAACGTGTCATCAAACCAAGCTCGCAGCCATTAAATGTTACGACACTCTGCCTCTATTAAAAAAACGACTTATTACTCATATCCGGCGTCGCAGGAGGGAGAGAAGATGAGGCAAACTGTTCTGTGAAGTTCGCTTCTCGGTGTCAGATCAACATCTCCGGTAATTGTCGAGCAGGTCATACATGGAGAAAGACGACGGGAGGGAAAAAATAGCTTCCTCAAAACATGGCAGGTTTAATTTGTGAGCGTGGATGAAAATGGTCCAGTGGAGAAAACAAATGACGGTTACACGGGCCGATGGTACCAATTCGTCAGGGAATGATTGAGGAGCTGGTCTAGAGATAGCTCACATCTCCATAAATCATGTTGACAATTGACTTGAACTGCACGAGGAGGAGGTCTCCCATAAAACGGGTCTGAGCCGGCGCTGATATAGGACGTCTCTCTCCCGCTGCCCAGAAATAGAACGACAGCTTGACGCATTGAGGATGGGCAGACTGAGACGCCGTCTGCACCCGCATTTAAAGTGGAAATCTGTGAGCTGTTGTTTAACTTTGGCGCCATATTTGACGACGTGTTTTTCTCTAATTAACCTTTGAGTTTGGTGTTTTTCATACAAAAACTTCTGCAGCTTTGATCCAGTGATGGTTCACCACAGTAGTGGTTCATTCTGCTCCAGCGACAAAGAGGAGACGAGTCAGAATAGATGCCTCAATTTTTTAAACCTAGTAAGCATCTTTTCAATCACAGCAAAGTGATGTGGTCCCATTTTCTTTTCTCCACCCTGGTTTATCTCTTATTATCTGGACCTAAAATGCCTATTGTTGGCAAAAGCTCGACGAGTTTAAGGCCTGTTTGACTTCTGATTCATGACTCACTGACTACGTTTACATGCACACCATATTCGAATTAAGGTCCATATTCGGATTAGGGAAATATTCCAAATAAGGTGTTTACATGCACCACAGAGTGCTGAGCCAAGGGAATATTCCCGTTTACATGTTAATCAGCATATTCTGAATAAACTGTAGCAGTAGTTGTAGTAGCGTCATGACAAGACGTCATTTAGAGGCGTTTTTTTTAAACACTGTATTGACATTCGCACCAACTGGTCGGAGATGCTTGTTTATGGCTATTCTGTGAAATACATCTATCAATGCAGCTGCTGGTCGTTCAAGAAAAGGAAGTTAATTTTTTCCCGGCCTACATCATAAGTGTGTTTGTTTATTTGTATGTAAATTATAACCTCCTTTTCTTTTCTAGTCGTTTTTAATAAAGACAAAGTTTCTGATGATTCAGCCGGATCAGTTCATACAACGGAATGAGAGACTTTGAAAATGCTCTGGTGGATGTAAAAACTTGAAGATCGCTGATTCGCTCATTCCGCTGTCAATCTAAAAGAAATTCCCCCTCAGATAGATCATCCAATCATCACGCAGACACCGAGCGGCAGGGCCCGCCCACTGCCCCATAGACCCCCAGAGACGCTGAGCGTCTGTCTGTGTAAAACACTGTGGAGCTGCAGAGATGAATGAGAAATAAGTCAAGATGGTTTCCTGTGATAAGCAGCTGATTCTCAACAAAAGATGAACGTGTTCTAGCGCATATTTAGCGCACAGTACTGTTTTCTCCTCGCCCCAAAAGTGTAGAGACTTTTGCCTTCTCAACGTTCTGAACATGCGCAGACGAAAAACATCCTTGGAGCATATTCCGATTAATGTGTTTACATGACCCAATATTCGGGTTAATACAGGCATATGCTAGGGGTGTTATTCGGATTTTTAATAATCGGAAAATTAGCTTATTCGGGTTACGACAATTGGAATAAGGTGTTTACATGACTCCTACGCAATCCGAATATTGTCCTTATTCCGATTAATACAGGAATATGGTGTGCATAATAATGCGAAGACTTTTTCCTGAGTTAACATTTTGAGGTTTTCTCAGCTAGAACAAAGCCATTAAAGGGTTGAAAAGACATCAATGTGTCGAACACTGATGTGCCTTCTCATGCTGTGATGAATAGTCTCCAAAATGAGCAGTTCACCTGAATTTAAGGTCGAGTCTCAGCCTCTTAGATCACGTCAGAGCCTGAAGACTTCCATCTCACACTCCTGAACCTCCCAACAAACGCACATTATGCTTTTCCCAGATGACAATAACCAAAAGTGAATCTGCTCCTCTGGCTATTAAGAGCTTCCTCCTCTATCACGTCTGATCTCTTCTTCGTCTCGGTGCCTGGGCTCATCTTTCCTGCACGCATCCTTCAAACCCACCTCTGCGCTCTTATTGTTGTAACGCAGAAACAGGAGCGAGGCAGACGAAATAAGAACAGGTATAAAATGTCTGGATTATTCATTATTCTCTGTATGTAACATGACCTGTTGATCAGATCAGTAAATGTGATGTGATGACTAAAATTAGACTTCGATATCCACTTTGATTCTATTAGAGGGGGCGGTAACGTTATTTCTGAAGCATTACTTCCACAGAATGGACTTAACCTTTCATGCCTCACCTCGTTTTCAGCGATTCATTCGATATTCTCATGACTTAATCAAAGATTCAACTGCAACGCCTTTGTCTTAGATCCTTCACATTTCAGTCACTAATTTTGTTTCACAGTTTTAGCTCAGGTGGCGATAACAAAAACTGGGACGTCCTACCTGTTTGGGGTCATTACGTCACATCCTGACGCCCGTACCCTGAATATTCACTCTCCTTCCCACCAGAGGAATCCAGAGTTCAAACATATCAAAAGTGTTGTTTCATCAAATTATTCCAAGTGGTGAAATTTCTCCTGTAAAGTCCGTTGTTTGTCTGTCTGTCGTGTCCGTTCTCATCAATAACAGCAGCTTTAATATTTCTTCAATCTTTCAAAGTTGGGTGCGTTTCTTTTCCTTAGGGTTCTAGCTGCAAGATAATAGTAACCTCGTCATTTTCTGTTGAGTTTTCATCCCAGGACAGCTTGTGATAGCCAACAAGCGCTGCCTACTTAATTAGTCTTGTGTAACAGCTCTAGTTGTAGGTCGTCTGTTTGCTAACAGACCTGTCTCTCACTCGTACAGTAGCCAATCACATTACCCTTCACATGAAGCCATCTGTAGCCATTTAGATCAGTGGTTCCCAAAGTGGGGGTCGGGACCCTTTGGGGGGTCGCGAGACATGGATAGGGGGTCGTGGAATGTGTCCCAAAATCGAAAACCATGAACAATGCCACATTTTATCCATTATTGTGAGAATAAAAGAAAATGTTTTATCTGTTTTTCACATTTCTTTGTTGAACTTTGATCCAGTGAACACAGCAAAGTGCACATTAGTCGGTGAATTTTCTACTGATCAGTTAAATTAAATTAAATTTTTTGCCTTTTGTCCTTTGATTTTCTATTTATTTCACATAATTTTGACCTACATCTTAGAGTTTTGACTTTTTATATCAAAATTTCAACTTTTTATCTCAAACATTGCCTTTATGTCAAAACTTAGACTTTTTATTTTAGACTTTTGTCATCTTAAAGTTTTGACCTTGAATGAGAAAGTTTGGACTTTTTCACATAATGTTACTTTTTTTTTAAACCCTGGAAGTTCTTGACTTTGTCTTAGAATTCTGTCTTTATTTCTCAAAACCTCCACTTTTCATATTAAAATATTGACCTTTTATCTAAAAGTTTGAAACAATTCTTACCTTCAGTTTTCATTTTCATCCTCACATTAGAGTAAAAGCTTCTGATGTTTCAATGGTTTGATGGTTCGCTATATCTGCCAGAAAAATCGCAATTAGATCTTTTTCTAAAACCGTTCAGCCCTAATTCAAATGAGGTGTCACTGATACATTTTGATCATGTGGTTCCTCAGTTAATATTTGAAACATAGTGCAGTATAAAGGCCAGAATCAGGAGTTCAGGAGCTGAAAAAAAGCTGCATCTGCTTCTCACCACAGGAGCATTATGTTTGTGACACCCAGTGGAGTGTATAAGCTTCTCCCTCTCCATCGGTGGTTCTCAGAGATCTGTGTTTATGCAGAGTTTCACCAGATGTTGATTCAACCGTTGAACAGATGACAGACTTATCCAGCAGCTGAGGAGACAAATCCACAGTCCAACACTCAGCAGCTTCCACCTCGCGTTCCCTCTGCCGGCTTTGTTTACATACGTCTGTCTATGTCTCGCTTTTCTTCTTCCTACTTTCAACGTTCTGCCTTTTTTTTCCTTTTTGGCACAAGATTCACCGACACCTTCTCTTTCCAGATTTTCCAACACAAGACTGTAAAGTTCATCAACAACTGCTGTAAACAAAAAGTGTTGTATTTTATGAAGCTGTGTAATTGTAGGAGCAGGGAATAAAGCGTGCTGTAGTGTTTTCCTCAGGAGAAGTCATTTACTTCAGCTGCTCTAATAAACATTCAGCCATAAAAACAAATCCATCCGGCAGCGCAGAACGTGTAAAGCTGTCGGTGTTGAAATGACAGATTAGAGTATCCACTAAGCCAATAAAACGCGGCTCTGAAGGGTTGAAAACGCTTCTCAAATATAGGTTCTCTGGTGAATTTGTTTGCTTCCAATTCCCAGCACAAAACAAAGCGTTGAAAAAAAGATGATTATTATTATTAGCGGTGCAGTGTATGGATGCGTCGCCCACCAGAGGATGAAGAGGACGGGACGCTGTTTTACTGAAGCGTAGTGGAGAATCTTAAACCCACCCGGTCCGCTCTCTGTCTGCAGCTCTTTGATTAAATCTCAGCTTTGAAATAACAGTTTTTGATGTCGACAGAAGATTCAAACACAAAACTTTGAGAGACTTTATAAAACAGCTTCAGTCAGCGACCATGAGCTTCAAAATAAAACACCTCCGAGGTCTCATCCAGAGTCAGAAATAAATAAGCAGCATTCATTAAGCTACAGTTTACAAAGATTTCCAGAAGAGCATTGATCAAATAAAGTTTTAATTTTGTTTTTTCTTAACCTATGACCCATCCTTGTGAACCACCATTAGCTGCTAATTCACAGAGCATACTTTAACACGAATAATGTGAACAAAACAGATGATATTTCAGTCATTTTTAACTATTTACAGCCCAAATCATCAAACTTTTAACTTTTTAGCCATTTTATCCTCATTTGTTTCATCACCAAGGAATCGAGAAGCTTTGTTGTCACTTTTATTCATGTATAGCACAAAATTTACAAATGTTTAAGGTCCTGATTTTTTAGAACCTAATAATCATATGAAAGAAAAATGATGGTTTAGACATAAAAAGACAGAGATCTTATATCTAAAGTAGAAATATCAACATCTGTCTAAACACAGTAATATGATAACAAAGTTGTATGCTTTACAAATTGAGTCTGATTAATAAAGAAACAGCGTTCAAATAAAGGTCAGAGGACAAAATATTGTGTTGAACTCAGTGAGTAAAGTTTGAGTTTCTTTCATTGTTTTTGAAGTAACCACTTTCCTAACTAGCATCATCATAAAGGCAGCTCACATCAAATGTGTGTTTTTGAAACTTATTTTCATATTCGTTTCTGTAAGTGTGTAATGACGCAAAGTGTTTAAAGACAAGGGATAATTCTACAGCTAATCCTACTGACCTTTAACAAACAATTTTCCCTTCAGGACTGAAGCTGGAGACACAAAAGGTGAAAAGTCTTTGGTCATTTTATGCTCTGTTTTCATATCCTTCAGTTTTTTTGGTTCTTTGTTTCTTAGCTAGTTGGGCGCAAAGATAACTGCGGTATTTTAATGTAACTTAAGGATGTTATTATTTAAAGCAGTGTTTCTTTCACATGGGGTCCCCTAAAATGTCTAGTGAATGATAAAAAATAACTGATAAATATATTTTCTTCAGATATAATTATTCTTGTTAAAACTGAAACACAACACACTTGACAACTGTATAACATTTATATCTATTTTCTTTGGGATTTATTATCAAGTATTTAGATAGATAGATAGATAGATAGATGGATAGATAGATAGATAGATAGATAGATAGATAGATAGATAGATAGATAGATAGATAGATAGATAGATAGATAGATAGATAGATAGATAGATAGATAGATAGATAGATAGATAGATAGATAGATAGATACTTCATTATTACAAAGTTTAATATTTTGGGTTTTTGCAGATCCAAGCCATTTGTTTATTATTTCCCTGGATTCAGCATTTTAACATTTTTAGTATCTTATTGTTAATATTTTGAATACTTTTAATATTTTGTCATCAAGTATTTTGGTTTCTTTTAGTACCCAAGCAATTTGTTTTCTATTTTTATTTCCCTAGATTCATTAATTTTTGCCTTTAATTGTCTCTTGGGGATAAATATCCTAATTAGGGAGAGGAAAATTGTCACTTTGTGCACTAATCCTGGTTACTCTATATTTGTAACACAGTGTTAAAAAAAAATCAAAAAATCAGAAAATGTCTCTGGGGTCTCTGTGATGTGAAAATGAAGTCACAGCCCAAAAAGGTTGAGAACCAGTGAGCAGCCAGTGCAGATAATGTGTAAAAATATATCAAAGCGCTTTTAAACAGCCGTTTCAACAAAGATTTCTCCATCTTTTATCGTTACATACATTCATTTTAGGTGTTTCAGAGGATGCTTTGTTCATTTTTTCCTCGCCAAAGTGCAAACAGGAGTCAAGTAACAGTTTGACCTCCACTGAAAGTCCTCCATCTGTGGCAGCCTGCAGAGAAAAGTATCTCCATGATGCAATGCTCAAAAATAACCCAAGCAAGTGGCATTTGAAAGCAAGTCAACATTTCCATCCGTCTGCAGCTTCATACAGACACACGGAGAGTAAGACAGAGACCAATTTCCCCAACAACAGCAGGTTCAGCCGAGCGTGATGCTACAAGACATGGCCGCGCTACAAGACTCCCATTTTATTCCTGACAGTCACTCCAGTGTTACCAGCAGTTGCATACAGGATGTTGTCTGACACTTTTCAAAAACATATCCTTGGAAATGTCAGAAACGACAAACTGGAGCTGACACACAGAAGATGGAAAGAGAGGAAGTGAGTTTGAGAGGGAAAAAATAAAGGACTGAACTCTCTGCCAGGATGCTCCTGACTTCTCAAACAGAGATCTGACAAAAAAAGATGTGAAGTTTCCATCCAAACAAATATCTCATTATTGTATAGATAAGTCAGGAGCAACAACTCCAGCTCCTGCCACATGTAAAGTGTGTCAAAGAAATAAAATCCTCTCTCCTTTGTCGGCTCATTTGCCTTGAAATGAATCAAGAGGGAGCTGAGCTCTATTCATTATAAATACTCTCCTATTCTTGCATGTGCTCGGTGCAGCCTCTTCGCTCCTTGTTCTTAATTTGTGTCTGGCTCTTCAAATATTTAAAGGTAGGATTTAAGAATTGAAGTGACTGCAAACATGGATTCCTGCTCCCACTTGACAAGGCCGGTGAGGTTGTTGTACAAGACAGGCACTTACTCAAACATATGGCCACAAGAGCTCGCCTCTCAAGTTAAGAAGAGAAGCCGGAGCATTGTGTTCGTGTCCTGAACTGACGTTTCTCCATTACTGAGCAAAGATACTCTCATACGCTTCATCTTCAGGGAACTGTGGGATATTAAACAGACGCCCTGGTTTAGTAAATCTGAAGGTAGAAACTCACAGAGAACAATAAAACCTGACTAGAGCTCAACATATTCTCAGAAAAATACATGATTTAGACCTCAGTGGGTCAATTATTGGTGAAACTTGCCTAAACATTGACGGTTTTCCTACAAACCTGAGACAACAAATAATCCTGTCCAAATAATTTCAAAAACTCACAAAATTACACAGAAATTATGGGTCTTTCTCGCCACTACGCCCGAAGAATAAGCAAATTGTGATCCAATATAATGTAAAACTACACCTGAGCTTCTAAGTTGCTGCTTTTGCTCACTTTTCGGTATTTCTTGTTTTCTAATTCGTCTTCATGGGGGCCTAAGTGCAAAATCTTACTCCATCTCATATAAGAGCCAAGCAAAAACCTCTGGTCCTAAAAACAAGAAGTCAGTGTGGAAATGCTAAAGCTGTAGTTCATCAAGTGTCCACTAGAGGCTGGCTACAAAAGCACCAAAAACTTCATACACACTCATTCAAAAAAGGAGATTTTTACAGTTGAAGCCTTGTACAAAAATATTATTTCAGTCTGAATAGCTAATGTCTTGATTGTCACACACTTTACAGAGGTTGGAATTTTTTTTTTTACAATGTTATTTCAAGATTTGAAACTTACAAGTTTTGCTGTCAATTCAGTGCCCGCCCCTGAGAGCGAAAACTTAACTTACCCCCGTTTACAGGACAACAGTTCTTGGGTGAAACGCAAAAGTATTGTTGTGTTTCAGCCTCCCGTTGACACATAGAGGCTGTTTTCACCTGGATATACTGACTTCACGTTCAGTTCTGCTCCTGCGCATTAAACCCCCACTCCAGCAACAACAACAACAACAACAACAACAACAGTGACCTACAGTTTCATTCCTCTGCTGCTAAATCTACTGACTGACTGACTTCTACCAAAACGTGCATTAATTGCACTATTTCTGCAATAAGAGAAGAAGTTTTTAACTTAAACTCCAGATGATCAGCTCACCTCTTCTTCGGCTTCTATACTGTTGTTGTAAAAAAGACTCCTACAGTTATAGTGCCATCTTCAGGCCTGATGTGTACTACAGCGTTTCCGTGTAGACGCAGATTTTTTTCATTGAATTTTCATCCGTTTCAGGGTGAAACGCTGTGAAAATGTTGTCTTATAAAGCTCATAAACAGTGGTCTTACTGCGTGATGGTTAGTTTTCTATGCACACAGGATTTTGATACTGTTGCTTTTATCTGTTGCTTCTAATGTCCTGATTCTAGTTAAACCTCAGATTCCTGCAGACACATACAGTACAGACAAAAGTTTGGACACACTTTCTCATTCAATGCGCTTTCTTTATTTTCATGACTATTTACATTGTAGATTCTCACTGAAGCATCAAAACTATGAACAAACACATGTGGAGTTATGTACTTAACAAAATAAGGTGAAAATAACTTGAAAATAACCACCCTTTACTCTGATTACTGCTTTGTATAATTTTGGCATCTTTCAAGAGGTCGTCACCTGAAATGGTTTTCTCTTCACAGCTGTGTCTTATCAGGGTTAATTAGTGGAATTTCTGGCTTTATCAATGGGGTTGAGACCATAGACTGTATAATGAGTGGACGTAACAACGTTCGGCTCAAACTGAAGCCTCCAGCAGATGCCCCGCCCCCCGGTGTCTGGCTGCAGTATAGGTCATAAGCCCCGCCTCCCCATGTATTCCAGATATGAGCCGGGAAAACTTTAAAAAATTACGATACCTCGTAGAAACGTTTCTCTCATCCTTACGCTAAGGTAGTATGACGATGATGTCATTTGGCTGCATGGTGTTCAGGTGTTTTTTTTCTGAGATCAATCAAAGAGTAATCAATAACCTGCAATTTTTGGCGCTATATTCAAAGCAAAATGCTATCAACTGTCGACGGCAAGCACTCATCAAAAATAGCCCCTATATTCTTTGAAGCCCTTTCTCGGTTTTCCTCTGATTTGGAAGACTTCTTCTTCTTTATTTATAATTTATTTCTCTTTTTTACTTGGCTCCACCGGAAATCCTCTACTGCGCAGACTCTGGCTGCACAATGGCGGCTAGAGAAACGGGGTTTTTTGGCTTCAAAAACGTAGAACGGTGACAGGCGGAAGCACGCTGTCCATTCTATATACAGTCATTGGTTGGGACCATCAGTTGTGTTGTGCAGAAGTCAGGTTAATACAGAGCTGACAACCCTATTGGACAACTGTTAAAATTCATATTATGGCAAGAACCAATCAGCTAACTAAAGAAAAACAAGTGGCCATCATTACTTTAAGAAATGAAGTCAGTCAGTCCAGTAAATAGCCATGAAAATAAAGAAAATGTATTGAATGAGAAGGTGTGTCCAAACTTTTGGCCTGTACATCTTGAATCAGGTAAACTCAGTAGTTTCACTCCACAGATTGATGTCAGAGTTACTACATGAGACACATAAATGTCCTCAGGAGACGAACACAAGACACTTCATAGAGCAGGAAGAGGAACAGATCCTGGGTGTGAGCGGGTATTCCTGCAGACAGCCAACAGTGAGCTGTAACTCAGGTTGTTTCCTCACTTCACTCCCCCTCTGCATCTCCTATTCTCTCTCATCTGCTCCCATACACCGCTCAGTTTGAAGAGAGGACACAGGTAATATGATTTCAAAGGGAAATGCTGGAGAACGACACCGGCAGGAGGACGGGTGGGTGGGTGGATGGGTGGAGAGAGGGAGGACGTGTGTCGGAGTGTGAAGGAGGGTTACGGCTGCCGTCGAGGCGTAGATCTCTTTTGAAAACCTGTGTGGAGCGAGATCAAACGGCTCCACTGTGTTTGCGCCCCGCCCCACCACTCCCACCCATCACTGCAACACGGCGTTAGAGATGTTGGCCTCATCGTACAGCGAACGCGAACACAACACACGAGGGATTCAAACTCAGCGTGAGCAGATAAATACTTTCTGAGTGGATCAGCAACGTGTACTGTATTATTCAGCTGTGAGAGAAAACATCTCAGAGATCATCTGTCAAAAACAAAACAAATCTGCCTCAAAAAAAACTTCAAAAATTAATTATCAGCAGCTAAAAATGTCAGGGTAATTTTCTTAACCGGGTATTTATCTTCCTAACGAGCGATCAGATGTTATTTATGTTGACACGCACCACACTGAGCTCATTTTAATAAACCGAAGAATAAATCTCCTTTCACACTCTCATTACTGAAATGTGCAGCAAATCTTGACGGTGACATTCAAGTAAAAGCTAAATAGTTTAACTATGACCTTAAAATTTTCAACACACAAAAGAGACATCAAATTATCAGCACGCAGGAGCGAACTGTGACCGCTTGCTTTATCTCAGAAAACTTCCCCTCCTCTTCACATCCTTTGATTTAAAATTGAAGGAAACATTGAATTAAAAGCTGATTCAAAGAAAAACCCTGAATCTGTTCTGTTTTGAGACATTTGATTTGAAGAGATCAATCTTGCATTTTGCAGACCATGACATCTACGTGGGGTTAGAACTTGAGCTGAATTACTTTCTTTTGTGCTCACGTTTGGTCTCCACCAATTTAATTTGTATCTATCTTTTTATGATTTTGCAGAGTTGCTGAGGCATGAGAGGTTTCCAGTCCAGGAGCTTTATTTTCTCTCTCTCACACACACACACACACACACACGGTGCTGTTCTGACCTGCCCGCTCCGCTGGCTCACAGTGGTCCGGTCTCAGCTTCTAGCTCTGATGCCAGCGCAGCATCACACCTCTGTGACATTCATCCTGAAGGTGAGACGGTACAGGTGAGGCGTAAACATTGTGTCTTGGACTGGCAGAATGAAAAGGGCTTTGGTTTCTTATATCATCCTGTTATATTGGAGGAGTCTGGTTTCAATAGCAAGGTGTCACCCACTGCTGCGTACAAAGCATTAAGCCATGGGAGAGGTGATCGTATATATAATCTGTAGAAAAACAACATGTACACTCATTTTTTCTTCATTAATATTTGATTTAAAACTTGAACGTCATCTTCTTTAAGCTCCACTTTGGTCTCCACCATCTTTGAGGGCAACAGTCAGTGTCTAATTCCAAAAACTTCTTCTTTTTGGACTGAAAACAAAAAATAAATGTAAGAAATCATGTAATAGGATTTGCAGAAGCGCTAAGTCCCGCCCCCTTATGCAACGAGCCAATCAGAGTGTGTGTAGCCATTTCATTCTCTGCCTGGACTTCTATTGAAATGCATTATAGAGAGTCTTTTTTTTTTTCCTTTAATGATATGAGCATGATTTTTGGAAAATATTCTGCACTGTGAATATTTCACCCTGTGGTCACTACAGTGGACACCTATTTAAAAGTTATTTACTCCTAAATTCAATGGTTCATGTGGTGGGAACTCATATTCGCCTGTGTCAGGATATTTTTATTCTTCTTAGGGCCTAAAAAAATGTTTTCACTTTTTTCCAAACATATATATTTTTTTTTAAAAGTTATAGACAAACTTTTGAGGGTGAAAAAGTTTGTAAACTATACGTTATTTAAAGTTAAAACAGATGAAAGAGAGTTAAAATGTTTCGCAAAGCATTAAAAAAAGATTATTCATGAAATGACAAAAAAGGGTTAACTTTACCCTCCGATGCGTAAAATATAAAAGCATATGTAAATATATTTTTCTTTATTTCTTCAAGTATCTGATTTTTCCATCAAGTAACAGTCATTCCAGCTGAGCGTGAACGTCATGTTAAAGTGAACTGAACTGGGTTTTTTTCGGGAATTTCACGAATAATTATTTCTTTAATGTGATTCTTTAAAAACATTTTTACAGATTTTGACTTTGTATATTTTATATTTAATTTTCTTTTTAACCCTCTGATGCTTGTCTGCAACTTTATGAAAACATCAAATAGTTGAAGAAAGTAATTAAACTTTTTTTTCATGCCATGAGAAGAATGTAAACGTAAGAAAAAAACCTTGACATAGGCTGATGTGGAGCTTCAACAAAGAGATCGTTACATTTAGGAGAAAATGACTTTGAATACTTATAATAATAATACATTTTATTTCACGGCGCCTTTCAGGACACCCAAGGTCGCCTTACAAAGGGTAAAAGAAAAACACATAAAAACAAAATAAAGTTAAATGGGTTTTGTAGAGAGAATATTGGAATTGATGAACATTTTCATCTTCAAAGTCTCTGAATGCTTCACTTCTTTCAAAAAGTTCTGATGAGCAAACATTTTTCTTCCAACCTCTACGAGTGAAAACTGAAGACAAGTACGAGTGAAGAAAGCCAAAGTCTGTGTGTGTTTACCTCTGAGTGACTCTTCAACACTATAGATTGCGAGTGAGTGTAGATATTGATATAAATGCATTGATAGGGGCTTCAAAAGCTTTTACTTTGACTCGAGGATAAAAGCAGAAGAGTGGACGTCTGAAAAAAGCTGTTTGTGTTTAATTCATAGTTGCATTATTTCTGCTGGAGTGAATGAATCTGAACTATTTTATTTCAGAACCATAAAACAAAAAAGAGCCTGCAAAGATTTTTTTTCTCTTCAAATAAGTAGAAATTCCTGCCAGTCTCAGCAAACAGAAGAAGAAACAGATGTGAGAGTTTTCTTCTCTGACTTTGTCTCCTTTGTCTGCACGACTCTCGCTCCATCGATCTGCTGCTCTGGGATACGGAGGAAAATAATGTTTGAGGAAGCCGCCGATAAAAGCTTTCCCAGCCAATCAGAGAGCCGACAGCACGTACAGTACAATGAAATATGTTTTTCAGAACTGGAGTCACATCTTTTCTGAGACAGGGAGAAGAGGAAAGCTCTCTAAACTTCCATCAGAAGGCTGTCATGGCGTGACGCGTTGACTTCCCTCACAGCTGCAGATGATGTGGGTGATAGCTGCAGCACCGGGCCCCTGTGAAATGCTGAAGGTATGTCTGGGTGTGTGTGTGTGTGTGTGAGAGTGTGTATGAGCAGGGCACTTGATCTCAGGCTTTCCTTTCATCCCAGCATCTGTGGCAGGCTGCCACGGGCCTCATAGTAAAGTGTGTGATGTGGACAACCCTACTTAAACTATGGACTTCAATTACCTAACCTCAAGTTCCTCCTCTTGCGCGTGTCCTTTGAAAAAAAGGTCTCCAGTCTAAAGTATTCGTTAGACGCGACTACGTTTGTGTGTGGGTGTGTGTACATAAGTGTCCAACACCTGTTTCCCTATGTGTGTGTGTCTGTGTGACATACACACTAACACAATACTCTGGTAGCAGCTTTCACATCAAGCCTGGACATGAAAAGGAGCAGAAAGCAGCTCCAGTTCCTGCAGGAGGACACAAATGATCCTCAGAAAAAAAAAGGTGTAATATGTTTTTTTCTTTTTTCTAAATTTAATGGAAAAGTCGGCCATGAGCCAAGGAGGAACAGATTGCTTTTTTGTTAAGAGTGTAACAAAGAGGCCATTTTTTAACAAACTCTACTTTATTAGCTCTAACCTGCTGAACTCTGCTAACAAAGATCTTTTTATGCTGAAAGCTGCTCTGAACGGATGCATCAGCAGAGGCCACAGCCTTTTCTGCAAAACAGATTTATTTCATACACTTAAAAGTTTTGGCTTAACTTTTTCCTTTTGTAGCTCAAGCAGAAGAAGTAAGAACATTTCTGTTAGGTGAATTATTTCTTTATGGTGTCACTGCTTCTTGGTGATAAATGTTACAACGTTGGAATTTCACCTTTTAATGGTGCCATATTTGTTAGATGAGTAGTAGAACTGAGTCACTGAGTTGTGCTCGTAAAAATTTGAGATAAGAGATAATAAAGGTGAATTTATAACATGAGTCAAAATTGTGAGAAAAATTGTATTATTATAAAATAGTAGAAAAGAAGAAATATTACTAAGCAGTAGCTTTCTTTGGAGTGAGCCAGCGCTGCAAGGAGAAATGGGTTGTGGGTATTTTGACTTTAACCGTGGTTATTCCTCAAATCAAATTTTATCTTTGCTGGTGTTTTCACGTGGAATAGTGCTGAGCAAATGCATCTTAACAGGATTTTAGGGAAGAAGCTGGAACGTGAGAGGATACAGGAACTACAATGGCAGCTGACGCACATCAACTTCAAAATTTCAACTTTTTATCTTAATATTTTAACTTAACTGGGGAAAAAAATCTCAACAAAGCCAGTTTTCCATTTTTATTTCTTTAACTGATGTAAATGAGCTTTATACCTTTATACCTGCTAACTGGCAGGTGTTACTGAGCAGTTGACAGGTGTCACTTGGTAATTGATGGGTATCACTGAGCAACTGAAAGTGTCACTAAGCAACTTGCAGGTGTCACAGAGCAGTCAGCATTAGACGTGTCCTTGACGCGCGTTTGAAGCGTGAAAAAGCCGAGTCAAACAAACTGGACTTGAAGTTTGAAGCACATGGTTATGGTCTGGATACTCAGTGTTACTGTCCCCTTAAATTGATAAAAGGTGTTTGTTGTTGTGGACCAATCATAGCATAAAAACATTTGTTAAGTTTCTTATAAACCTCTTCTAAATTTGTCTGTTGTTTCTTTTTTCTTTGGTTCTTACCTTCAAATTTGGTGCTTGCTATCACTTTTTGTGCCTCAGTTGTTGGCCATGGACACCAAACTGGTCATGTTTTACTTTTTCTGTTCCTGTAGTCCAGTGGTTCCCAACCTTTTCCAAATCAGGGCCCACTTTTAAAGCTCAAAAATGTTTGAGGCCCACCTCCAACCCAATACATACCGCTATATACGTGTTTTTTAGAACCCCATTTATAACAATGACCCAAAATTTAATTTAAAAAAATGTAATAAAACCAAAAATGTGATATCTGGTAGATAATGAAACAGATATTAAGCCAAAAACTTATCAACGTCTTGCCCAAATTATGACAACTTGTTACATTCTGGTGCAATTATTATATTTTGGGTTTTACTTTATGCTTTTTCGTTACATTTCGGGCTCAGCACTCCGGTTACAGTTTTGACAATTTTTGAAAATTTGGGATTCATTACATTTTTTTTCAATGACATTTCAGGTTGTTGTTATTTTTCAGGTCATGCTATCTATAGAGGAATAACATGCCTTCTTAGGGGACTTTTTTTCATATATTAAAATCAGAACTGTTTTAATTTCCTTTAAAACTTAACCGAGTTAAACATTTTGTATGTTATTATTTGTATTTGTATCTTAATATTTCGATGTGTACCTTGGTTATCTTTATATAATTACACTCCAATAAAATACGTGTTTGGAAATGATTTGGCGGCCCACCAGGGGGCCACGAACCACAGGTTGGGAATCGCTGCTGTAGTCTTATCTTTAACAAACCAAGTAGTCTATGTAGATCACTCAAGCTATAGCTAAAACTCTAGAACATTGGTTCACAACCTTTTCCAGATCAGGGCCCACTTTTGGGTTTTACTTTATTCTTTTTTAATTTTTTTTTACATTTTAGGCTCTTCACCTCAACTTTTTTCATATAGAAATATCTGAACTGTTTTGATTTCCTTTAAAACTCAACTGAGTTTAACATTTTAAACGTTATTCTGTATATTTGTATCTTAATTCATCTATTTGTACCTTGTGCCTTTATATAATTACACTCCAATGAAATCATACTTTTTTGGAAATGATCTTGCGGCCCATTTGCAATACCTTCACGGCCCACCGGGGGGCCACAGCCACAGTTTGGAAATCACTGCTCTCGAACATGCGAACCAGGTAAAAACTGATCTATTGATCACTACAGCAGCAAATATAGTACGTTTTCACAATTGATGACTTACGTTTGATACCAAAGTCATTGGCTTCATTTGTTTCTGTTAAGGTTTTTTATGTTTTACCCTTTCTTATGCATTCATGCTTTTTAACTTCTGGGTCAAAACACTGTATGCAAACCCCATTATCTCAGCTCTTTAACTCCAACTGTGAGAAATTGAGTTATATTGGAGTAAAATTGTCCTGCATATTAAAAAACAATTTTATTTTTTTTTGTCAAACTTTAACATTTGCTCCATTGTCAACCATTTTCGTCATTTTAGCCTCAAAACTGTTTTTTAAATAGTATCTTATTTCACTCTGGGAGGTTTTACTGCAGGTTTTGAGGATTATGAGCCACAATGAACCCTCACTGTCAATCGTGACACACTAAATAACACAACTTAATTTTGTGTTGTGTTTGTGTCTGTGCCTGTGTGTGCAATATATTCTTGTTAGCGTCTCTCTGCCTATTGTGTGAACTTAATTTTGGTAATTATTTCAGATTTCGAAAATTGACAGGCTCGACGAGGTTTTGAGTTGTCTACCGCACTCATTTCCCTCTTATCAGACTATGACAGTGCTGCAGAGAACAGAAACTTAATGGATCTGTGGGTCAGATTTATGGCGGCTTATCCCCTCCGTTGCTAAAGGAGAGAAAAAGTTGACTGGAGCTCACAGTGAGGTCTCTGGTATTAAGTAAAGACCGACACGGGGCAAAATAAGCGAGTCTCATGTAGCCACTCATGACCCGAGGAAAAAACCCGGTTATTTTGTATTACTGACAGACGGTCCTGGTTCCAGTACGACAAAAGAAATACGTTACACTACGAATAAAACCGGAACCTACTTCCAGCTACTCGACAAATAAAGGACGGACTGCCTCACAGACAGACTGTTAAAAATAATCAATAGGGGGTGTTTGATTCAGAGGTAATTGCAGATCATAGTTTATGAATATATTTGAGGAGCTTTCCTTGAGCTGTAATCCAGAGAGTGAGTGAGTGAGTGGGGAGAATATTTCAACAGGTTTACAATCAGCGCTTTGGGTGTTGTATAAATAAAACTGGAGAGATTTCAAAGGTAGAAAGAGCCTTCTAGACCAACTGTGCCCTTATTTTTATGAAGGTGCAGCAAGCAACATCATCCTGCTTTTACCACTTTTCAAACTCACATTTAATATTATTTTTAAGTTGCAGAAGACTTGAGAAAGTTGAGATTGAATTGCCAGTTGAAGAAAACCCAGTATTTTGAAAATCATCATTGTCAGAGATATGAAGCACAGTCTGGTTCCAACTAATGTTTGAGTTACACGTCTGATTATGAAGTTGAGCTAAGTCTGGTCCCATTGGGTGTGGTTTTGTTGAGGAATTTGTTGAATTTCTTGCATTATTGTCAGAGGGCCCTTTAGTCAGAACATTAGTTTGGATTTAAGAATATCAAGTACATCCAATCTAATTTTCTAACAACAAGCCCTCTGATCTTCTCAACAATGGGCTTTCTGACTTTCAGATTTCCCAACTTCAGACTAACAGGGCCTCTAACTAATGGGGCTTGTGATTGATGGGCCCTCTGACCATCTGCCCTTTTACTAGTGGGTCTTCTGACTTGTGGGCCTCTGACTTACAGGCCTCCTGACTAAAGGGCCTTCTGATTTCCTGACTAACAAGCTCACTAGATGACCGGCCCTCTGACTAGTAGGCCAACTGACAAGTGGGCCTTTAACTTTCCGACCAATAGGCTTTCTGATTAACTGGCCTTCTGACTAGTGGGCTTTTTGACTTACAGATCGTCTGAGTAGTGGGCCTTCTACCTGATGTACCTTCTTCCTAGAGGGCCTTCTGATTTTCAGACTAACGGAGCTTCTGACTGTAGGGCCCTGTTGACTGATGTTCTGACCATAGACTGTATAATGAGTGGACGTAACGACGTTCAGCTCAAACTGAAGCCTCCAGCAGATGCCCCGCCCCCTGGTGTCTGGCTGCAGTATAGGTCATAAGCCCCGCCCCCAGGTGTCTGGCTGCAGTATAGGTCATAAGCCCCGCCCCCTGGTGTCTGGCTGCAGTATAGGTCATAAGCCCCGCCCCCTGGTGTCTGGCTGCAGTATAGGTCATAAGCCCCGCCTCCCCATGTATTCCAGATATGAGTCGGGAAAACTTTAAAAAATTACGATACCTCGTAGAAACATTTCTCTCATCTTTACGCTAAGGTAGTATGATGATGTCATTTGGCTGCATGGTGTTCAGGTGTTTTTTTTCTAAGAAGTTGGTTTCTCATTAGTTATTGGACGTTAAAAACCGCGATATAAGTTTCGTTTTACGATAGTTGACAGCTGCCGTTCGTGAGTAGTTTTTACCGGGGATATAAGAAACTTCAGGAAAGAGCCAAAAGGAGACTAAACCTTCCGAAGAAGAAGAAATAAATATTTTTATTTCTCTTTTTTACTTGGCTCCACCGGAAATTCTCTACTGCGCAGACTCTGGCTGCACAATGGCGGCTTGAGAAACGGGGTTTTTGGCTTCAACATCGTAGAACGGTGACAGGCGGAAGCACGCTGTCCATTCTATATACAGTCAATGGTTCTGACTAACAAGCCCTCTGACCAAAGAGCCTTCTGGTTTTCTGACTCACGGGCCTTTTAAATGACAGGCCCCCTTACTGATGGGTGCTGATTTTCTGACTAATGCACCTGCTCAACAATCAGCCTTCTGACTGGTTGGCCTTTCGGTTTTTTGACTAACAGGCCCTCTACTCAGTGTTTGAAATCATTTGCATTTTTGCTTCTGCAATCTTGTGGGATGTATCCTGAGAGAAAACCACTAAAGTCCAAAAATGAAGCCAATGCAAAAGAGTGAAAAGGCTGCAGTTCATCGAGTGTCCACAAGAGGCTGGTTTCAAAAGCCGAAGAGCCTCCAAAGACATCCATGTTTAAAGGTCACTAAAGGGATTTTAGTTTAGAATTGTGCAAAGATTTGCATAATTTAAGGAAAGACTGAGTGTAAAATCTAGTCTCATAAAATCTACTCAAACTTCAAGAGGGATTCAAACTTTGTCGGTTCAGCAAAACAAAAAGTACACTTTGTGAAAGAAAGTAGTTAGAAACACTTTTCCAGAGGAATCTGCTTGGTACTTAAAGCTAAAGAGAGAGGCTCAGTGGGCAAATAAAATACAGCAGCCAAAAATACACGTGTAATTTAAAGTGTCAGCAGCAACCCAGCTCACATTACTCGACCTTAAAGAACACCTACAGCAAGTAATAAGATCATTCCCGAGGCTCCGTGGGTTTTTAAACAAAGGCAACACTTCCACGTTCCCCGCAGTGAATGTACAGTTTAATGTTTGTCAGTGTGTGATATATGCGTGTGTGTGTGTGTGTGATTGTTTGTGTGTTAGTCTGAACAAACTCCCCCTGATCAGGCAGCAGAAGAGGCAGGTTTTCATTTCATTAAGCTGCTCCCGCGACTCCCCCCCAGCTCAGACAGTGAATTATTTCATCCCCTCTTGGTTTGAAGAAAGTAATCATGTTTTCACTCCTTTCTCCCCTGAACTGACTCTCCGGCAATGGATCTTTTGAAAATGAGAGTTGCTTAAAGTAATAGACAGAAACGCCTCATCTCTGAAATTAATTTGAATTGATTCTCCCCAGTTTCTTCCCCGCTGCTCCAGCGAGGTTTTCAAGAGGAAATTTGAATCGTCCAAGGCCACATGTAGAAATCAATTTCAGAATGAGGCTGACGGGAGGGGAGAGCTGTCTGTCTCTGCGGTCCTCGCGGTGGACGGGGAACAGGGCGAGCTCATACCAAACTCGCTCCAACTGTTGCACAGAAACAAACCGGAGAGCTGCTTTGTGTTCACCGAGAATCGATGGTTTCCTTGAAAAGCAAACACACCTCTGTCCGAGTTTGTTTTGTTGAGCTAGTTCGTCTTGTCCAGGGTTCACAAAATTGGTCTTTATTTGTGTGCACGCATTCTGCTCACTGTGATGATGGGAAAATAATCCATAAATGCTTCCAGGCTGACGGATGAGAATAGAGTTTTGTCTATCTCACAAGCAGAAAAAAGTGAGATGAAGTTACCAAGAGTGCAAAAACAAACACGTCCTGAAAATCTGACCTCCAAGATTTCAACTCCCCTAATGAGGTCCGATGGAATATGACCATGAAAACGAGGTTTTTTATGGAATCTAAGTTGAAGGATACAAGTCAAATGAATCCCAATGGTTTGTGATTAAGTATAGTGAATGCAGCTAAAGCTTTTTTTGTGCTAAATTTGACCTTAGTGGAATCCATTTGAGGTGGATGCAAAAACTCCTACGGCCGAAGGACTCGTGCAAACAGTCGTGATGACACATCTCGTAA
The DNA here is from genome assembly GCA_008086565.1 of Thalassoma bifasciatum. Classification (NCBI taxonomy): domain Eukaryota; kingdom Metazoa; phylum Chordata; class Actinopteri; order Labriformes; family Labridae; genus Thalassoma; species Thalassoma bifasciatum. The sequence continues at coordinate 85,093 of RPOG01002036.1, read as the reverse complement.
AAGGGTGTGTATTTGTCGCGAAAATGGATGGAGATTGGATCTTCTTTAAACACTTCTTTCTTTGTTCAAGACAACTTTTCACCCGATACAACGCGATGAGGTATGTCCTACCAGTGCTCATCTACCAACTCGAAACTCACCAAGCAGAGCAAACGTAACCTGGCTCTTTGTTTTATTGATAGACTGGAAATTTCAAGACGAGAGTTCCATAAGTCTTGTATTCGTAAAGTCTAACTTTGAAACTATAAAACCGCAGACAGTAAAACAGCTGCACTTTAAATGGTGTTAATTAGCAACTTAGTCTCGTTTGGTGTAATTTAAACAATCTAAGTCAGTGGTTCCCAAAGTGGGGGTCGGGACCCTTTGGGGGGTCGCGAGACATTGATAGGGGGTCGTGGAATGTGTCCCAAAATCGAAAACTATGAACAATTCCACATTTCATCCATTATTGTAAGAATAAAAGCAAAAATAGGGGTAAAAGATAATATCAAATTATGCAAACAGAAAATGTTTTATCTGTTTTTCACATTTCTTTGCTGAAGTTTGATGCCGTGATCTCAGCAAAGTGCACATTAGTTGGTAAATTTCCAACTGATCAGTTAAATTAAGTATCCTCAGGAGTTTTTTGTTTGTTTTTGTCTGTTTTTGGATTGGCCCATTAGTGTTGTACCACAGTAGGGAGGTCGCCAGTCTCTAAGGCTGCCATTTTGGGGGTCACAGGTGGAAAAGTTTGGGAACCCCTGATCTAAGTGATAGTACTGTGCGAGTCTGATTGGTCGAAAACTGTGCAAAAATAAATGGTAACCTAAAAATGTATATTCATTCTGTTTATGTCTCTTACTTTACTGGAATTGCAGAGTTAAAAGTGGTAAAGTAAATTTTATTTAGGAGCCATTTCTGTACTGTTCTGTGTATTTTCACAATAATCCTATATGGAAAGTGGAGATCAGGGTCTTTTTTATGAAATCTTTCTCTTGTGTCTTCTCTGCATAACTTTAATGGTTAAACTTCTTCAACTTGAATCAAACTTCTCACGTGCCAAAAAATGTTTAAAAACATCAAAGATTAAGAAACAAAAATAGACACCAATCATTAAACGTTTGGCTTTGAAAGAGGTTTGTTTGTTTGGGGGATTTCTTCTTCATTATTTGGCTTGAAACTGTGCAGACACAGGATTTTAAGTTAAGAGTTTAAAAGTGAAATTATTTCTGCTTTGAAGCATTTGTTCACTTTTCCCTGGGAACACAAGCCTGAGCCTCAGGAAACTGATCCAACCTGTGCATTGAAGTTTTGTGCTTGTGTTGAAGTGAAAACCAGAAGTCATCCATCAGCAGCTCACACAGATGAGTTACAGCTCCAACAAAAGAACGACCAGGGACTTTCATGTACCGAAAACATACGTCTACTTTGTCCAACTCTCTACCCGGAGACTCTGAGACGTGACTCCTGCCTTTGTTAACCTGGATGACATCTAAAAAAAACCTCCCCGGTGTCGAATAACGCTGAGACAAACAGGCTGTGTTATGATCAAATGAGCCAAAAAAAAGTGTTTTCAAAAGGAACAAAAGCTTCGTGGAGGTCATACGACACCGGGCTCAGCTCAGGCGTAACATGGCAGGTGTACAAGCGCTAACACACTCCCACCGCTGCCTTCGCCTGCCAGGGAGGGGCTGATTGACACCAATGTTTCCCAGACCACAACAATGCCAGCAGGGTCCTTGTCATTCCTCGTGCTCTCAAAGGGGCCGTCTGGTGGGCCATAAAGCACCATCAGGCTCCCGGCCCCGCAGTCATTCAATTAAGAATTTACTGGGCTATTGATTCCACCACAAGCAAAGTGTCTCACGTCTTGGAAACAATACGGAGGCTTTTACCAGCCTTTTAGCTGAAGGGTGACTCTGTCTTCAGTGTGTAGAGAGGCATGAAAAAGCTGTAGTGTGATGGATTCACTTAACGCCAGCTCACTCCTACCTTCGTCTTTCACTCCTCTTTAATGGCTCCTTTTAGTTAAACAGCATCTCAAAGTCGGCTGTGATTCTTACAGGAAACTTATCGAGAAATATTTACGCATAATTTGCAAGCATAGATTATTCAGGGTCTATAGGATGTTAATGTTTAATCCTCACTATGCATTAATGTAATGGGACGTTAAATAACAACTCAACCAGACTGATCCTAAAGACTTGACAACATAAATTAGACCATCGACTCACAAGTTTCTGACCTTTACAGTTAATTGTGTTGCTCGAAGAAATCAGAGCTCCATTTCCTGCCATTTTCTTCCATAATTGAGTGATATTTGCCCCGAGGTTGATGCTTTGTTTCTTCCAGCAGAGCACTGGTCATGGTTACAGAGTTAATGGTGCGTACTTGAATGCACAGAGCATGTAGCGTCAAAGCTTTAGGGGAATAGTTTGAAGGATTGAGTCAGGAAGAATGTAAAAAGACAAACAAAACTTCCCTTATGGCACCAAAACTACTTCACAACAGCTGAAATTAGTGAAACTTTTAAGTTTTTAGCCCATTATGAAGTCAACTGAGGTCAAACATGGGACAGTGGTCATGTTAAAAACAGCCAGCAGGGGGCGTCTCCATCCATGGCAACAAGAAGAAGACTGATAGAGGACAGAGGTTCCTGAACCTTCGACCTGTGACCAAAGACCCCCTGATGTGAAGATACAATAACAGTCAAATCCAAAAAAAGCCAAAGACACTAAATTTAGCTGATGTATATAAAATAAGGCGACCTTTGTGCCTCCTTGCTGTGTTTCCCGCCTCCACTGATGGTGTTGTTATCCTGGTTTTGTCACTTCAGGGCTCTTTAACCCTCTGTGACATGACGTTGCCCTGTTGTTTCACTGTACCCACTCTTATATAAATTACTTGAAAGCAAAACTTGAGCGAAAGTACAAGTATTTTACCAAAAAAATGACAGTGGTTGAAGTTGAAGTCACCTTTTAGAATATTACTTGAGTAAAAGTCTTGAGGCACCTTATATTTCCTTGCGCATCAAAAGAAATTTCCTAATATAAAATGTATTTCAGTATTAGAGGTAAAAGTGAAATAGACACGTAGATTATTTTGATAAAGGAAATTATTTTGGCTTCCTTTCAGTAAAATCACAACATCCAGTCACAGGAGAAAGAAGCTAGAACTTTTTCAACTGAAAACTGAACGTCTGCGATTATCGATGGTGATTTGCTCTCTTTATTTCTCAACCTTCGTGTGTTACATGGAAAAATCACATGTTTTTTCAACTGGTATGAAGTTATGAACCAAAAATGAAAAATTGTCAGTTCATCCTCAAGAGAAAATGGTTTTCAAAGTTGTAAGAACTCAATTATATTCTAAGAGGTGACTTAATCTTCCACCAAAATCATTTTCTCCTAAGACACTTCCATCCATCCATTTTCTTAACCGTCTATCCTGCTAATCAGGGTCGCGGGTGGCTGGAGCCTATCCCAGCTGTCATTGGGCGAGAGGCGGGGTTCACCCTGGATTGGTCGCCAGTCAATCGCAAGGCTGACACAGAGACAAACAATCATTCACGCACACACTCACAACTACAGGCAATTTAGAATAATCAATTAACCTGACCATGTGGGTATGTTTTTGGACTGGGAATCGAACCGGCAACCTTCTTGCTGTGAGGCTGGAGCGCCACCCGCTGCACCACCATGCAGCCCCCTCCTAAGACACTTGTTTCTTGAAACTACTTTATATTAGGTTGGTTAATAGCAGATCCTGCAACAGTTGCTTCCATGATGCTCTTGGTGGTTGACGTGACAAACCAGTTTCATGTCAAATATTTTGTAGTGGAGTAAAAGTAAAATTTGTCAGAAATATAAAGTTAAGTAGAGATATATGAAAATGGTACTGAAGTACAGTAACAAAGAATTTGTACTTTGTTACATTAAAACACTGACTGTACCTCGAACTGTCTTATTCGAAATATGAAGCCACAAGATATTTCTGCAACCAAAAAGTATGGGGGTCAGTTGGTGACATTTCTTCAGGGGTTTGGATCCTTTTAGGAGACTCAGCCCCATAAATTGGTACGCTCAAGACTTTAAACAAGGCCCCAAGGGTTTCACCATGTCACTAACTTCACTGAAGATACACGAGGAATCCCTTCAGAGGTGGGAGCTGAGACCCACATAAAATCTTACCTCTATTATTTTCATATTTTTAATAATAGATTAAATGTGCACTTGTCAGTAATTTTTTGCCACACCAATTGGTAGATGCATGTAGATTTTGATCCCATTCAGTCTCATAAGTCCTCAACATAAAGGTTTACCTACTTAAAAATACAACTAAATATCATTTTTGTGTGGTAAATCACTACATGATGATACCATGAGACCAGGTCATAGATGAAGAAAACAGTGGCTCCAACTGCAGAACAAACCACTGAAGGAAGAAAAATGAAAAAAGTTTCCTCATCACTTTGGGAGTTTTTGTGATTTAAAGAAGACGAGTGTTTATTCATTGGGGGTGTCATTTTATGTTCCCTTTTTTGAGAAAGAAATTGCAATGATATGGTTTTTGTGAACTGTTTTGACAGGAATAATCACTCAGTTGGAAAATCTGATATCCTGACATCTCTACATACATAAATCACTCTGTCGTCTTAGGCTGGGCGACTCGCTTTAGCATCATTAAAGCCTGATGAAAACCAAGATGACAACCCACAAATGCCAAATTTAACGCTTGAAGACAGTCGTCCACAAACATGAGGGGACGTCACAGTGGTTGTGTTCACTCTCATGGAGGGAAAAAAACATAAACTTGTCCACACAAAGCTGTGAATCTGCAAACCATGAAGGAACCAAAGGGGTTTAGTGTGGATGTGAGTCATGTAGCGGTTGCTCTTCAATCAGGGAAGGAGAAACAAGAAGGGTTAGAGTTTAAAGCTGATAACGCTTAAAAATCCAAAACAAGAAGCTGAAAGCTGCTAAAATGCTAAAAGAATTCCTCTTAAATTTCAAAAAGCTATGACAAAAATTAGAAACTCAACTCACAGACTTTGTTTTCTGTATTTTGCAAACCTTTTTTTTAAATGTTATCCTGTTTTTCGAAGCCTCAAGGTATTTAAATTGACAAAACCAAAGGCCAAAAAGATTTCCTTCACTCGCCAAGTTGTCTTTTGAACCTCCAAACCGCTCACAAAGTGACCTCATGTTGAGCACCAAACCCACTGCAGATAAACTAACCAGAGCTGCCAGAAGTCTCCTCTTTTTAATGGAAACACTGCCTCAGAAATCCCACCATATTTGTCCATTATTCTCCGCTGAGCCTTAACAAATTGCAACTGTTGAACAGGAGAGGAGCTGATTAAGGAGCCAATTGAGACAGTAATGAAGGCGCGAGGGGAGGAGCAGGCGACAGGAGAGTGAGTATCAGCGGCGAGAAGGAGTTCGGGGAGGGAGAGAGCGAGTGGAGAGGGGGCCAAGGGAGAGTACATGTTGATGCTTAATGAATTCGGTCACGGCTCGGCACAATGAAATCTTTATCCTCGGGGGGGATGAGGCAGGGGACTTGGCAGAGCCCTGGCGCATCTCGGCGAGGGTGAAAAATAGAAATCCCACTGTCCCCTGTTGGCTCTCCCTCATGTCAGCTGCCTTGGTTACTGAGTCCACTGCCAGCGAGCCCCCCCACGGCCACTCCAGCCCTCCATCACTCCTCCTTCAGCTCCTCTCTCTCCGTCCAACTCTCCTTCACACTTCAGTTTCTCTTTCTCTCCCTCCTCCCTCCTCTCCACTTTAACTCCTCTTTCTCCTCACACATCTCTCTGTCTTTAATCCAAATCCTCCTCTTTAATCTCTGGTTCCTCTTCCTTCAAACTCTACTCTTCTTCACCTCAACGAAACAAACAGCTTCTGCTCCCACGAGCAGATAAATAATCCGGATTTCTCACACACGCAAAGTGAAACAGAGCGGAGTCTGCAGCCTTTAAAGACTTACCTTTGAACAAGTTGCACAGAAAACTGCATGCAACATATGATTTATTTTGTGGTCGCACAAAAATGCACTGAAATGAAGTGATGCAGATTTTTCCTACCTTTAGAATCTCGTAGGTCTCAGGTCTCCAATGCAACTTTTCTTCCTCTGCAGCCGCAGCTTCTGCAGCAGTTTTCTCACTTTCTACCTCTCCTTGAGGTGAAACTCGATTCTTCTTCTTTCTCAGTCTTTCCAGGTGGAGATGCTCATGTGGTCAGTCGTCCAGCTGACCTCCCATACAGAAGCAAAAAGAAAAAAAAAAAGAAGAGAGGAAGAAAGAAGAGCCGGCTCCTCCGGATCAAACTCCGCTCCGTCCTCGCTGCTTCTGCCTCCCAGCGCTGTGGGTGAGAGAAGTGAGAGACAAAGTAATCTTCAGGTGAAAAGACAGAGTTCCCTCCCTCCCTTTCCCTCTCTCTCTCCTCCTCCTCTCTCTCTCTCTCCACCTCTCCCTCTACCTGCTCAGATCTGCGAAGTGGACGAGCTCACGCAGCTGCTGCCTCTTCTCCAGCTCTCCCTCTTGTGTCTGAGCGCTGTGCTGTTTCTGCTACAACCATTCCCCCTCCTCTGCTCTCTCTCTCTCTCTCCATCCATCCATCCATCCATCCATTTACCCTCCCTGCACGGCTCATGAATGTTAAAACCAACAATTGTGGCAGAAAAGGCACCAAATTAACCCTCAGGACTCCAAATATACACACTCTTTCACCCCCTCTCACTTATCCTGGAGTTTTTCTTTTCTTCTGGCGGCGCCGGCGACCTCTGTCACAGCGTTTGTGACCCCCCTGAATAGTACAATCAGTTCTTTTTAGGCGGAGTGATAGTCCATTAACTTTGTGGTGCCCGCTCGCCTCTGGATCGTATCAACAGACTGTCTGAAGCCAGGATGAAAAAAAAGAGATTACGCACTAACATCCGTGATGAATGTGCAACCAGGGGCGGCAAATGTTGGATTTAAATGCTGCACACATGAGCACGCATTATGAGGAAATTGGCTCATAAAATAAACATGAGCAAAACAAGAAATATGTATGATGAATAAGTAAATATTTACCACTCTACTCCCTCTGCTTATCTATGATTAATTGTCCTTTGACAATTCTAATTGGAGTTAATTGAAGATATCGAGTCACAGGAAAACAGATAAAAATCATCCAGCGATAGAGAGCTGGTTTGTTTCCCCGCAGGCTGAGGAGTGCTTCCGATGAGCTCAGAGGCTTCAAAGAGCAGAGACGTCTCCTAAAAATAAGAGTTTGATTCCAGCCAGAGAGACAGAGGATGAGTGAAATCTGACGTCATGATCAGATTTTAGACAAGAAACCCTTTCCTAACTCATGTAATGACTCTATGAAGTAGTATTTTAGACTTATCTGACCATTACTGATCTCAGAAACATCAAAAACAGATACTTTGGGAGCTTTTTGTGACCCAGTGAGCAGAGATAAGGTTTGAAAAGGACAAACAAGTTTTGCATTACAGTGTCATCTGCATAGAAAGTGATCATCAAAAAACTAAGCTGCTTCCCAAAGAGCTACTGCATCTTTACTCTAATTATTTAATGAGGACTTTTCTGACTGAATCCTATTGAAGATGACATATTCTCAAAGCTCTGATGGTGAAAAACTGTTGGGAGCAGTGAGAAGAACTTCAAGGGAGCTCAAAAGATTCAAGAAGGGAGAAATAAATAGTGAAAAGTTGTTGAAGTAGAAGCATTTGTCCATTGTGTTATCTGCATGCACGACAACCAAAAACTGGCCATTTAACTCCTGACACCTTGAAAGCGAGGCAGGTGTAGAACGTCCAACAAATTCAAGTTGCGTACACGCACTTCACATAAACAGTGATAAAAAATAAAAACTGTCATGTCTCCTAAAGCTAAATCTACTGTAAATCTCGACATCATCATACTTCTCCAAAAGACTCGTTTGATCCCAGAATGATTGTTCTATTTGCACGTTTTGTCTTATACTTAAAGCATAAGCGAGGTTTAAAAACAGCTGAACAGGTGCAGTTAAGTAATGCTGCCGTTAGTACCTGTAATAGTGGGGTCATTTACTTTAATGACAGAAGAACTCGACTATTACAAACACTTACGGCAGAATTACTGCACCTGTTTGGCTGTTTCAAGGATGGGGAACATTTTGCTTTTGCGTCACATCAAATTTAAGACTCTGTGTGGGCGTTAACGATAGACTGTATAATAAATGGACGTAGTCTCTGTGACGTCACCCGTCTGTTTCTGAAGCCTTGTGTGCTGTTAGCGAAATCAGCGATCCAGACGAGAGAGAGTTTTTTTTTACCAGTCTGTAAATGGGTCAAAGACGTGACGTCCCTTTTTTTGTGTCCCAGTACAATATTTCCTTCCATCATGAATTGAGTATTTCATCAAATATATTTCTTTATTCTATGAAACCTGTGTTATTTGAACACATCTTTAAACTATTAGAATATAACATGTTTTTTTGTGTTTTGGTTCCTCAAACCCCCAAAATGTCAGGTGGTGCAACCGTCCTGACAAGTATCCACAGTAATTAAACTCTAAAAATTGAATGTCAGTTATTGTAAATGGAAATTAAAAATACAGTGGCATTATTTTATGCTTGAACCTTTTTAAATAAAACATTCTTTGCAAATAAAAAGAATTTTNATGTCAGGTGGAACAACCAATGTAATAATGTGAAATGTTATTTTAACATCAAATTATTTATCTTATTCACAAATAAAAGAAATGAAACACACAAAATGAAAATGTATGAGTCACTACAGACACTTGAGAGATACTTGCCAATAATTTCACACAGAAAAAATAACAGGAACATATAAATATATTTTCATATATTTGGTTGCGCCACCTGACATTTTTGGGTGCTCAAATTAAAAATACTAAAAAATAATGAACCTAAAAACTTTGAAATGTTGGTCAACTACTGAAATCTGTTAGAAAACATAATTCTTCACTCAGAAATATGTTTTTATCCGTTTTCAAAGAAGTTTTTAAAAATAAGTTTTTAGACCCTCTTTTTGTCATTGACCCATTACATATGTTACAACTGATAAATGTTGAGAGTTATTGAAGTTATTGAGTTATTCAATGATAAAGTTTCACTGATCAGACTATTTTGTTTCGGTTAATGTGCCTTATAATCTGGTGCACCTTATACTGCAAAAATACTAGGCTGTTTTAAAAATGGCAGATGTTGTGCTCATGCCTCCAAGACCAAATATGCAAAGAAAACAGATATTTTGGAACCAAACTAATCTGTTGGAGAAGCATGAAGATGTAGACTGGCACAACAAATTTACATCTAGGAGACACAATATTTTTCAAACATTTTACAGATGAGATAAAGGAGGCAATCAAGATCTCAGACTGGAAAAGCTCACTGCTGTCAGTTTTGTAAGTTTCCTTGGCTCTTGGAGCATTTGGACCCTGCAGGGTCGTTAGCCTGCCTTATGCATTTCACTAATTGATTTTTTTTTTTCTTTACTGGTGCAAACCGTCTGTTTTCATGGCTAATGGCCGAATGCGCATATGAGCCATTGAGGTTGGGGAAATTGACACAATCCTGCCAGAGAGGGAAGTGATTACAACAGTTGGATTTCTGACAACAGTAAGAAAGGATGACATGTTTTTAGGGCGACAAAACTGTCAAATGTTACAAGGGATGTAATTAGCATGAAACGCCACAGCATCACAAACAGCTGAACCTGTGTTTTCCAGCTCATGAAAACAAAAAGGAATCCAGCAGAAACCAGTCTGACGAGTTCATAGTTGGAAACATCAGGTTCAGAGTCAGAGGAAACTCAAACACCTGATCTTTCCGTCTGTGTTTTCAGTTTCTGGTTGAGCCGGATGGAAATGATGAGGAGTGTTTTACATGCGTTACACATCACTTCCTCTGTTTAGCCTCAAGGCTTATTGTGAAAGCTAAACTGCATGATATCGATCCCACTGAGGTCCCGCTGTGGCGAACACAGCTTGCCTCGTGTTGATTTAACGTCACACACCTGTCTGATAGGTGCGCAGCGTGAAGCATCATTAAAGAGCCGGAAAAAAGAGTCATTTTAGTCCAACTTTAGGTCCTTTCTGTGTCAGATCCGGCCTGAGTCATGTCCGCATTCGGCAGAAAAACAAGCAGCGAGTCGATCTTTATGATGCTTCTAACTGTGCCGCCTTAAAAGCAGAAACCGTTGAAATCAAAAGTAGATCAATCATCGAAACTTTGAGGGAATTATCTCCACAGCTGTATGATTTCACGCTGTCCTCATGAGAGCTATGATTATTAAAAACATCTGCGTCACCGCAAATTACAGCACATTTCAATACCAGGGTTAATTCCCTGAAAGGAAAAAAAATGGAGAAGTTTTTTATTTTTCTGGAAGATTCTGCACAAATCTTTGCTCACTTCAAGATAAAAATCGAGCATTTGGGTTAAAAATCTTCGATGAAAAAAGCTCGAGTTGAAAAGAGAGCTGCTGCCTCCGTGATGGTCTCAGGAGAAAGTAGTTTTCAGGTCTGGGTTGGCCCACACACACACACACAAACACACACACACACATACACACAGAGCGAGTGTGTGATTGATTTCTTCGGTTTATCCCCAGGAGATGAGAAAGTTTGCATGTCTCGCTCCCTAAACCTATAAATCACATCGATCAGGCGGGATAATAAGGCCATGCCTACACATCCCCAGAGAGAGAGAGATGAGAAAACAATTAAAGCAGCAACGCTAAACCCACACACACTCACACACACACTCGCACACGGAGATGAAACTAAAGGAAGACCTAGATAGATATACGGGCAATAAAAAAATGAAGGCAAAGAGAATAAAAAAAAACAGGGTGATGCTTGTACGAGCTGTCAAAAGGTGCAAAATAAAAAGAGTCAGGGAGAGAAATCATTAAATTTAGGGCAGAGAAAGTTTTTTTTTTACCCACATAGATTTATTTTATTCACCACACCTGACTTTATTTCTGTGTTTTGACCTGCAGAAGATATTACAGTCGTCAAAACAGAAGTTGGGAGGTCGAAATTCTGTTTTTAGACATTGTGAGATTTTAGATTTTCCATCAACAACTAAACTTTGATTTTCTGTCCCACTGCGCTCACTGTTCGTAGGTTACCCATGTTGTTATGGCACATACGTTTCAGCATTTGAAAAACAGATAGATTGTCGGTGATGCTTTTGAAATTTTCTTACATGTGAATAACAAACAGGTCATTTTGCAAACTATTCAGGTCAAATACAATCTCTGACAAAGGTTCTACTTTACCAGAATTTTCTTTACCAACCATTAAAGAAGCAGATTTAGCTCCGTTATTGTCCAAAGTTAGTGAATGGCCCTGGCTCCATTCACGACCCAAAGTTGACCCTGATTTCCCTCCTGGTGTCCTCACTTTTTGACCCCTCCTTCCTCTTGTGTTAAGGTCGCCACTGACCCGTTTTAGTTTTTAAATGCATAAAAGAATCACTTAAAATTGGTTTACTGCATCAAGGCTTCTTGACTTTGTCAGGAACGTTGATTCCAACAAAATAATTAAAAAAAAATAAAAAAAGCTCAACATTATAAAATGCCCTGATTGAAATTTTGTTGCTTGTAGTGTTAGGGTCGGTTTTGACCCGATTATAAAAATAAGATTATATCCAATAGTTAGAGCCAAAATTGAAATCATAAGTGCACTGTCAGCCATCACAATGACAGACACCTCCTCTCCCAATCATGTGAGCTTCTGCGGACACTCATTTGTGTTTCCAATGCAAAAAGTATCTCTGCAAAGAACACACAAAAAGTGTCACTTTTTGCCACACAATGCATCTAAAAACATGCACGCTCACAAATCAATATTTTGTTTTATGACCTGTTCTGTGTTTCTACGTGTTCATATTAAAGTTCTATTGCTGGCAGAATACATATTTTTGCATTTTTTGGAAAAATATATGTACGGGTCAAAACTGACCCTAACACCATAGATGTTACTATAGTTGCTAATTTTAAAATGAAAAAATAAATAGAGCAAATTTATTTCAGAGATGTGTTCTAAACCCCTCAACAATAGGCAGGTAACACAAAAACCTTTGGTTTATTTATAGGATTCTCTTTAGGTTATTTTTTATGCTTTTTATTGAAATCAAGAGGTAAACTGCTAAAAATTGGGCCCTGAGACCCACACCAAAAATATGAAACCCAATATTTTCATGGATAAGGAAGCCTTACAAGGAAACCAAGAGATAACAAAAAAAACTCGATCATATGTTTTGTTTTCAGTGTATTTTAAAGTTTATTTAAGACGCGGGTCGAAACCAACCCGCTAACACCGGGGAAGGTAACAGAAAGCTGACACAGGAGGAAGGTTAAGTTACATTGTGAAAACCCCTCAAACCTTCTCCACCCCATGATTTCTGGTAAAGTGTTTTTCCAGCCACCACTGAGCCCTATTTTTGTTTCTAATCCTCGTTCCTCACAGACACAGCCAAACAGATTGTTGGTGGTCAGATAAATAGCTCTAAAAGATGCAAATTTTTGGGATAGATGTGATAATCATCAGTCAGCAGCTCCCAGCAACTGTTACCAGAGCTTGTTGGTGACTGATAATGATGTCTACAGTATGGACAGGGCTTTAATGAACAGGCTGAATAATGAGGAGAGAATCTGTTTCACTATGATGATGCTCTGGATTCGTTCATGAAATTCATTGTTCAGGTTTCTTTCTTCTGTGGCAACCAGAGCAAAACTCCAAATAATAAAAAACACACAGGGAAAAGACAAGTTTAGGATGAACGATGGATCAGGGGACCTAGTTTCTTAAACGTAGATATAGAGAGAGCAGAAAGCATCTCGAGATCCCTTCCCTCTTTACTGCTTTCTCATTTTTAGTTTTGCCCGCTGTGCGTGGACGCAGCAGTTTTCCCAGAAGTCACACGAAGCAGGACTTTGGACGCGCCAGATGCCCCCCTGTGCTGTGGTGGACGGCCAAATGGCCAGTGAGAATTGACAGATGGGGAAAGTCTCTGTGAAGCATCAACGGGAGATAATGAGAGAAAACACTGAAGCAAAAAACAAAACAAAAAAAAAAGGAAAAAAATTAATATCAGTCTATGCTTCCATTTTGGACTTCTGGTCAATTTCACATGTGAATGATTGGGAGGTAATGGCAACGGCAGCTTCCAAATTGTCGGCTATATCCTTCCATTGTGTGACAGTTGCCTGTTTTGTGACGAGCTGGCGGTTTGACAGTGATTTTTTGGACCGCAGTCACGCAAACTGCCATTGGTGATGTGATGGACATGTGCAGTGGCTGCTGGTCCGGCTGCCTGATCCATGATTCAGCTCCTTGTTACTGTAAGAAGCATCTGTGCAGTGAATTAAAACAAGGATGGACCTGTCACACCACGATGGGGAGTGTTTATAATGGAGTGTGTCCTCTTTTTTGGTATCTGGTGTGATTGTATAAAATTCCCCAAAATATCCAGGTTTTTCTCAGCTTGTTCTACAGACAATTGGTATTTATGATGAAGCAAAGCAGCACTGGGGGATTGGTATTATTCTGATGCTCCAACCTGTCAAGATGTCGAGCAGGAAAACATGAAACTCTGACTGCAGACAGAAAATGAAAATGCTGAAATGGAATTGACTTTTATAGACAAACTGCAGAAATGTCAGCTCCCCTTCTTTGTCCACTGTTTTTGTCATGGTCGTGACTGGTGTTCAGAATTTTTATTTAAACATATCAAGCCAAAACTTGGAGATAGAAAGTCGAAATTCTGAGACAACAGGTAAATGAGTAAGACAAAAAGTTGAATTTTTTGGATAAAATACAAAATTTTGGGGTAAAAATGTCAACTTAAGGAGACTCAAGGTCAAAATTTGGGGATAAAAAGTCACAATTCTGAGATAAAAGGTCGTAGAATTAAGATATAAAGTTGAAGTTTTGATACGAAAACAAAATTTTGGGATAAAAAGTCAGAATGTTGAGACTAAAAGTCAAAATTTAGAGATAAAAGTCGAAATCCTGAGATAACAGGTCATTGAATTAAGATGAAAAGTTGAACTTTTTAGACAAAAGACAACATTTCTTGGGATAAAAAGTCGAAATTCAGAGATAAAAAGTCAAAATTCAGAGATAACAGTTCATTGTTAAGACTAAATTCTGGGACAAAAAGTCAAAATGATGAGACTAGATGTCAAAACTTAAAGATAAAAAATCGAAATTCTAAGACAGCAGTTCATTTAGTAAGATAAATAGTTGAATTTTTTTTAGATAAAATACAAAATTTTGAGGTAAAAATTTCAACTTATGGAGACTAGAGTTCAAAATTTGGAGATAAAAAGTCACAATCCTGAGATAAAAGGTCGTAGAATTAAGATAAAAAGTTGAATTTTTCAGATAAAATACATTTTGGGGACAAAAATTCAAAATGTTGAGATTTAAAGTCAAAATTTTGAGATATAAAGTCGATATTCTGAGATAAAAGGTCACCATAGATTAAGATATAAAGTTGAATTTTTTTAAAAGACAAAATATTGGGATAAAAGGTCAACATTTTGAGATTCATAGTCGAAACAACTGGGGAATCGTAAGAATTTGAGGTTGAAAGGTCAAAATTCTGGGTTTTTTTAGAATAAGGTGACCCTACATAAAACACAATAATGAGTGTGATGAGCTGGAATCAGTGAGAACAGTTTAATTTATGCTTTTCAAACGCTGCTTGGATTACGCTCCTGACACATTTGCATACGCACACACACACACACACACACACACACACACACACACACACAGGGTCCATTTGATGTGAAAAGTCAAAGGCTGGGGGTGTCAGAGCGGCTCAAACTTTGGACCGTGCTCTCCACCATCACAGGCCACAGTCCTCACCTCAGCGGTCGCTGGTTCGACTCCCAGCCTCGACCTTTTGCTGCTCGTCATACCTCACGCTCTGCTCCCCGTGTTTTTCTGTCTGACTCCAGCTGTCGATGCTTTCAACAAAGGCAAAAACATCCAGAACAAAACTTCAAATATGGATTCAAATAATGCAGTGTTTTGTTCAAGTTCTCAAACATTTAAACAGATTTTTGTATTTATGAGCATCGTCAGGCCGAATGCAGAGTGTAAGCGCCGTGTTACTCGTCACACATCTTCATTTCAGCTTTTCTATCAACAGTTTTTTTTCCGTCTCATGACCAGAAACACCAGCTGCTGCCACCACATTGGCTCTGATAGATTTCAACCCAGTGTATTGAATTGTTCTGGTTACACCTTATTGCATTATCTCCTCAGATACTGACATCAATCTCCAGCTGTTTGGCGCTCCTGCTACGTGCCAGACTGAACGCACAGCCGCCAAAGCAACAAAACGGGGACAGTAAGGACACAGATTTGGTTCAGTAGCTACCGTGATACGTATCTTCAGGATTGGAATAAGAAACCAAGATTTTAGGATAAGAACACTAACAAGGCTAACACGTAAAAACAGACAGTGGATCACGCACACACTCAAACTCCTGGAGCCAAGTAGAAACCACTTGACGTCATGTGTCTTAATGGTTTTCAGTCTTTGCTGACGGAGTCAACATTAGTTTAACATTGTTGTGGGCTGCTGTGGTCTATCTGTTAAATTAGAACAGACGTGGACCCATTCATGCTCAGTATCATTGAGGACTTGAGCTTGAGGGACCAACTTCCCTCTGGGGAGTCAAAATCATTGACTGTATATAGAATGGACAGCGTGCTTCCGCCTGTCACCGTTCTACGTTTTTGAGGCCAAAAAACCCCGTTTCTCTAGCCGCCATTGTGCAGCCAGAGTCTGCGCAGTAGAGAATTTCCGGTGGAGCCAAGTAAAAAAGAGAAATAAAAATATTTATTTCTTCTTCCTCAGAAGGTTTAGTCTCCTTTTGGCTCTTTCCCGAAGTTTCTTATATCCCCGATAAAAACCTACTCACGAACGGCAGCTGTCAACTATCGTAAAACGAAACTTATATCACGGTTTTTGGCGTCCAATAACTAATGAGAAACCAACTTCTCAGAAAAAAAACACCTGAACACCATGCAGCCAGATGACATCATCATACTACCTTAGCGTAAAGATGAGAGAAACGTTTCTACCAGGTATCGTAATTTTTTAAAGTTTTCCCGGCTCATATCTGGAATACATGGGGAGGCGGGGCTTATGACCTATACTGCAGCCAGACACCAGGGGGCGGGGCTTATGACCTATACTGCAGCCAGACACCAGGGGGCGGGGCTTATGACCTATACTGCAGCCAGACACCAGGGGGCGGGGCATCTGCTGGAGGCTTCAGTTTGAGCCGAACATCGTTACGTCCACTCATTATACAGTCTATGGTCAAAACAAACGCCCAAACCCCGCTCTTCTTTCTCTTGGCCAAGCTCTAGTTATGGACACACAAAAATAAGTTACCCTACAATATTTGGAAGAGACACCTGATTTTAATTTGCATTTATTAACTAATATCAATACTTTAATGGAGGAATTAGTCCTCTAATGAGTAGCGTGTAAGAATCGATATATCACCACCAAAGAATCAATGGGCCCACAACTATTTGATACAGTGGATTTGAGGCTGACAAACTTCCTCATTTCCACCATTAGGCAGAAATATGAGTAGAGTTTGAGTAAAGAGGTAAACAGAGGTGCACAGTGGTAGGAAAAACCAAAGTTGTTGTGTGGAAACAGAGGCGCCAGGGCAGTACATACAGCAAATAAGATTTGGGAGCCTCACACTTCTCTATATTGAATCAGTGCAAACAGAACTGTCACATAAAGTTTGTCATAGACTGAAACAGCAAACGAGGCGCCACACAGCTGCTGTAAATTGTTGATATAGCCGGGCTGTTGAAACAACGTCACAAATTATTCAAATGACAAACCAAATCTGGCTGAACAAGGTGTCTGGAGTCTGTCAACAACATGCAAGATTGATGCGCTTTTTGAAACAGGCAAAGAAAAGAGAGAAAGAGAGAGAGAGCGAGGAGAGAGAGAGGGTTGGCCAATTTTTTNAAATGTTATTGGGAGAAAGAAAAGTTGCACGGTGGATTAGATGTAGTGACTAACAGCCGAGCGGAGCAGATGGAGAAAAGTCTCCGAGAAGTGATTTCCATATAAAAACAACTCGGACTGTAAAGACAGACGTACAAATCTTCTGTCTTCCTGTCCCTGCTGTGACTGTCTTTTGATAGCGTTCGTCACAGACGGCCTGCTTGAAATGAGCAGCATGTTCTCACTCCCAGCTCGTCAAATATGTTGGCTTTGTCATTGGGTCTACCCTTCAAAATCCATGAATGTGGCGTCTCTCTCTGCCGGAGTTTCTCCTGCTCTGATGAAGTCAGGTGTCAGGGGATCGGCAAGAAAGCAACAGACGGGGCAAAGAAATCTGACGCTTTCATGTCGCATTTGCCAACTGTCGTTCTCTTTTCCTGTAATATTTATATTTTAATCTATGAATTGTTGTTTGAATCAAAAGCATAAACCCTTACAACTCTAACATCTTCAGTCTTAAAGAGACAAGACCTTCACGTGAAAAAACAAGAACTTCACGAGGGACGAGATCTTGATGAGACAAGATCTTCAATCTTCACAAAACAAGATCTTCTCAGGACAAGATCTTCATGTAATGAGACTCAATCTTTGTGAGACAAGCTCTTCAAGATACAAGATGAAACAAGATCTTCAATCTCCCCAAGACGAGATCTTCACAAGACGAAATCTTGACAAGACAAAATCTTCAAGTGATGAGCTCTTCTAGAGACAAGATGAGGCAAGATCTTCAGTCTTTATGAGACAAGATCTGCACGTGAAAAATCAAGACCTTTACAAGGGATGAGATCTTCATGAGACAAGATCTTTACAAACAAGATCTCCAATATTCACTTGAAGAGATCTTCATGAGAAGAGCGGAGTCTTCAGGAAACAGGTAAAATCTTTACAAGAGAAGAAGAGACAACACCTTCAATCTTCACAAAACAAGATCTTCATGTGATGAGACTCAATCTTTGTGAGACGAGCTATTCAAGAGACAAGATGAAACAAGATCTTTAATCTTCCCGAGACAAGACCTTCACAAGATGAAATTTTGACAAGGTGAAATCTTCACGCGACAAGATCTTTGGAGATCTTCTTAAGACAAGATGAGACAAGTTCTTCAGTCAAGAGATGAGAACTCGATTAGACCTGATCTTCAAACTTCACCAGAAATATTCACGAGAGATTTCTACAAGACAAGATCGTCATTTGACAAGAAGAGACAAGATATTAAATCTTCCTGAGACAAGACCTTCACACACAACATCTCTACAAGACGAGAACTTCACAACATCTTCACGTGATGAGTTTAGATCTTCACAAGACAAGATGAGACAAGATCTTCAGTCTTTACAAGATGAGATCTTGATTAGATAGGATCTTCAAGCTTCACAAGAAAAATTCAGGAGACAAGATCTTCACATACAAGATCTCCACAAGAGAAACAGGATCTTCTTGTGATCCTCGTAATCCTCAAGAGACGAGACAAGATTTTTAGTTTTCATGAGGAGAGTAGATGAGATCATCAATTTGTATGAGAGGAGATATTCACAAGACAAGGTGAGACAAGATCTTTCATTTTTATTGGAGATAAGTGATGAGATCTAGCGAACACTTTGTAGGGAACTTGCCTCATACACTGAGGGGGTTATGGAGCTGGGGGACTATAAAGAGACTGCGGATGAAACAAAGAGTTTCAAACTGAGGCTGAAATAAGAATTTTCTAAAACCCTATTTAGCTGTAAATTATGTAAAGCTGCTACGGGGGAACAAGAGGGACAAAATACAGATTAAAATAGAGAAATCTCTCGTCCTCTTTGTATGGAAAGTTCAATGACGCTGTTCTTCCTCTTTTACTTCACTTATCCAATTTGAAATACTGCTACAGCCTCATTTAGATGTGTCATATTCAGTCTGTTAACATGGAGGAAACAGTTTTTATGGCTCATCCTGCAGCTGGTTCACAGGGAGAGATTTTAATGTTTTAGTTTCACTTTTGAGGAGCTGCTGCGTTGAGCTTGTTTATGTATTTGATCTCCAAGACACGGGAAATGAACAAACTGCAGATAGTGTTGTTTTTTTGTTTTTTTTCTTTTGGTGCAACTTGCAATCTTTGACAATTTTTACATCAAACGCAAGATTTTGCTGAAATGCAGGAATATTTCTGGTACCAAAATATGAGGGTGACATGGTTTGATGATGCAACACAGATTTAATTCTCCAACACTCCAACTCTGCGTGGTTCACCTCATGTGAACTTTAACGTTTAACTACAGATGCTGGAAGCTGTACAGCAGATTTCAGAGTCACTGTGAGTGGAGTTCTTGGGTAATATTAACATTAACTCTTTTTCAAACACTGTCTCTGTCAGTTTTATAAATTCACTGAGCTTAGATTGTCTGCTAACAACATTTTCTCTTATCCACCTTTCCTT
Source organism: Thalassoma bifasciatum (assembly GCA_008086565.1). Taxonomy (NCBI): domain Eukaryota; kingdom Metazoa; phylum Chordata; class Actinopteri; order Labriformes; family Labridae; genus Thalassoma; species Thalassoma bifasciatum. Next base: position 65,617 of record RPOG01002036.1, on the reverse strand, counting down.
TGTGATGGATTCAAACAACTTTTCAAATAAGCTCTGAGAGTTTTTGTCAGCTACTCTGTTCAACTTTTTGCATCTCATTGATTTTATTTCTGTAAAGTCAACATGCGCTCACCCAATCTATCGTACCCGTTAATATAAAATAAAGCACTGGTATGTGAAATGGATTTTGCTGGAGTTTGAGAGTTCTTTGAGATTTTTATTTTATTCTTAAAGTAACAAAACTTTCACAGGTATTGGGAAAAATATAGATTTTCTGCATCTTTGAAGACAAAGCATGAAGAATAAGTCGGTGTGTGCTGTGATTTATATCCACAGACAGTGACTCCGACATGTTTGCGCACACATTCACAGCTCGTACATTCAGGTATCGTTATCACCTGAACAAATTTACAACCATTTACCGAAGAGAACAAACTAAACGACTCAAATTTAGATTATGATTGCCAATTAATGACACTCCCCTCCTCCTCCTTCCAGTAATCGTGAGCCCCCCAACGTTCTGCAGACGGGCAGAGCAGATGTTGACCTTTGGTTGCTTCGCACAGTGGGAGGGGAAATGATGTGTTATTGGGCCCCTCCATCAGTTCACAGATTGTCTCTGGATATGAGGTGTAAATATTTCATGGCTGTAAATTATATCAACACAGTCTGCTGTAATAAAGCCCAAAAGTGATGGCGTTGTGTGTATTTGGGTAACGGGAGGTAATTTGTGCTGTATGGAAGCTTTTTACGGGGAATATCATCATCAGGTACACAGTTATGCTGATGAACTAACAACAGATGAATGCTGGGACGTGTGTTTCATCTAAAACTCAAATGAAACCTGCAGATGAACTGGAAACTGATGTAAAGTCCATTAAATGACCACATTACCACATCTGCTGTTTGAAATGTACAGTTTTTCCTAGATACATAAGAGTTTGAAAAAAAAAAGACTCAGGAATTAGTTTGTTGATGTAAGTGTTTCCAGGAGGTTTGTGTGAACATTGCTCCAAGTGAAGATGCTTCATGTTTGGCCTCCACTGTGTGGAACTGACGCACAACTTTGTAAACTTCCCTCTCCATCCATCCCATAATGTTCTCAATGTGATTTAGATTAGAGGAACAAGCAGGATGCTCCAAAAGAGTGAGATTATTCCTCTTTGTCAGGCGGATATTGTGAACTGCGGCGTTGTCCTGTTGAATAACCCAGTCATCAGCACAGAGCAGGGCCCTCAGTCATGAAGGACACAGCCAGGAGCCGTTTGATGCCCCTGAACAACCATCAGCTCCATTGTTCTTTTGAAGGAAAAAGCAGTGTGCTGCCTAGAAAACATCTCAGTGGGATCTCCTTGTCATAACCATAGACTGTATATTGAGTGGACGTAACGACATTCGGCTCAAACTGAAGCCTCCAGCAGATGCCCCGCCCCCTGGTGTCTGGCTGCAGTATAGGTCATAAGCCCCGCCCCCTGGTGTCTGGCTGCAGTATAGGTCATAAGCCCCGCCCCCCATGTATTCCAGATATGAGCCGGGAAAACTTAAAAAAAATCACGATTTACGCTAAGGTAGTATGATGATGTCATCTGGCTGCATGGTGTTCAGGTGTTTTTTTTCTGAGAAGTTAGTTTCTCATTAGTTATTGGACGTTAAAAAACGCAATATACGTTTCGTTTTACGATAGTTGACAGCTGCCGTTCGTGAGTAGTTTTTATCGAGGATATAAGAAACTTCGGGAAAGAGCCAAAAGGAGACTAAACCTTCTGAAGAAGAAGAAATAAATATTTTTATTTCTCTTTTTTACTTGGCTCCACCGGAAATTCTCTACTGCGCAAACTCTGGCTGCACAATGGCGGCTAGAGAAACTGGGTTTTTTGGCTTCAAAAACGTAGAACGGTGACAGGCGGAAGCACGCTGTCCATTCTATATACAGTCAATGGTCATGACAGTAATGTTGGACGCCATCAGGACCATCACTTCACTTGTGCAATTTCCCATGACTGTGTCAGCATGTATATAACTGTAGATTTTAAGTAGATTGTACATATTTGATTTGATTTTTGTTTATTATTTTATTATCTTATCTTATTATATTTTATTTTATAATCTTATATCTTATGTTTATATTTCATTTTCGTTGTATAAGATGCACATGTTTATATTTGTACTTTCTATATTTTAAACACTGACTGAATGGGAGTAACTGTAACTGAAAGCAATTTCCCCTCGGGGGATCAATAAAGTTTTCTGATTCTGATTCTGATGGTTCAATTTTTCTCCTCAGAGAATCAAACTTTCTTCCACCTTTCAATATCCCATGATGCTCTCTGTCAAAGTCCAAACAGGCGATTTAGTGGAAGGAAGGGAGGCCTTCGAAGAGGTTTTTGTTCTTAAAGCTTTTCTCTCTTAGACACAGTTTGATGGTTTTATGGCTGAAGTCAACACCAGCAATGGCCTTTGTTTGAGTTGGGGACTGTCCTGTGTCTTGATGAACAGCCAATCAGATTCTTGAAATGTTTTTGAGTCCACCACTTGACTTTTTTGTTCCATATCCCTCAGGATCTTTGAAGAAATTCAAAATGGCAGAGGCCTTGCTTATGTAGCTCCACAATCCAACTAAGTTCATAGAGAGAAAGCTTAAAGCCTGTCATGACAGAGTGAATACCTGATGGAAAATGAGGTTGAATTCACTTTTTTGTGCAGATTTTGTCTTTTAAAGGCTCTTAAACTTGTGTGAAGCCAGTTGAGCTCACAGGGACAAACACGTAAAGTGCTGGAACTTCGTCACAGCTTGAGAAGTTATATTTGCAGTTAGCATAAACTGTGTGGAACACTTGTAAGTTTGTGTCATCAAAGACAGGTGATAAAGCTGCTTCCTTGGCATAAACATGCATCATTCCAGCCACTCAAGAGGTCGTTAAGACCAGGTGCAAGCAATGACTGTATATAGAATGGACAGCGTGCTTCCGCCTGTCACCGTTCTACAATTTTGAAGCCAAAAAACCCCGTTTCTCTAGCCGCCATTGTGCAGCCAGAGTCTGCGCAGTAGAGAATTTCTGGTGGAGCCAAGTAAAAAAGAGAAATAAAAATATTTATTTCTTCTTCTTCAGAAGGTTTAGTCTCCTTTTGGCTCTTTCCTGAAGTTTCTTATATCCCCGATAAAAACTACTCACGAACGGCAGCTGTCAACTATCGTAAAACGAAACTTATATCG